>RPOG01001205.1:20863-41955 GCA_008086565.1 Thalassoma bifasciatum
CGAGCACACACACACACACACCGCCCACAAAACACCTTTATAGACAAGATGTATGTGTGAAAAATAGTGATGAGACTAAAAATTAGTCTAATTAAGTAGTTTAATTAAGTAATGGGAGGTTTTGTCATAATTTAATCACAACTTAACAAATCTTAATGGCATATCAATTTGTGGTGCTACCATAATACCTTATTAATTTTGTGTGAAATCTGAAGCATGCGTTTGGGTCAATGACAAAAAGAGGGTCAAAAAACGTATTTTTTAAAAGTTCTTTGAAAATGGATAAAAAACATATTTCTGAGTGAAGAATTATGTTTTCTAACAGATTTCAGTAGTTGACCAACATTTCAAAGTTTTTAGGTTCATTATTTTTTAGTATTTTTAATTTGAGCACCCAAAAATGTCAGGTGGCACAACCAAATATATGAAAATATATTTATATGTTCCTGTTATTTGTTCTGTGTGAAATTATTGGCAAGTATCTCTCAAGTGTCTGTAGTGACTCATACATTTTCATTTTGTGTGTTTCATTTCTTTTATTTGTGAATAAGATAAATAATTTGATGTTAAAATAACATTTCACATTATTACATTGGTTGTACCACCTGACATGGAAATTGCTCCAGTCACCAATGAAGTGAAAAAACCTTTTTTATCAGTATTTCAGAGAAATCTACAAACTTTTCCACTTGGTCACAAATGTCATTTGGGCTCCTCTGGCTGATGCAGTTTCCTGTTTCCTGTTTTATTCTCTTCACTTTAAAATAAAAGTCTAATGTTACGGTTGCACCACCCTGACATTTGACAAGGTGAAAGTTACGGGACAAAAGTTTTTTAAATTTCTCAACAGCTTTAAAATTCTTTTCATTTGCAAAGAATGTTTTATTTTAAAAGTTTCAAGCATAAAATAATGCCACTGTATTTTTGATTTCAATTTACAATAACTGACATTCAATTTTTAGAGTTTAATTACTGTGGATACTTGTCAGGGCGGTTGCACCACCTGACATTTTGGGGGTTTGAGGAACCAAAACACAAAAAAACATGTTATATTTTAATAGTTTAAAGATGTGTTCAAATAACACAGGTTTCATAGAATAAAGAAATACATGTGATGAAATACTCAATTCATGATGGAAGGAAATATTGCACTCGGACACAAAAAAGGGACGTCACGTCATTGACCCATATACGGGGATTAAACATTAAAAAACCAGCAGCTTTTGATCGAGTGCGGCTAATGTGTGGAACAAACTGCAGTTTCCCCCAAATTTAGCTGGTGTGGCTCATATCCAGGTGCGCCTTGTAGCCCAGAAATTCCGGTATGTGAGAGAACACAAAACTATTATGAAGAAACCAGAAATATTGTGAGGGAACTTAAAATGTTACAAGGCAATGTGAAAGTCTTGTCTGTGAACACAAAAGTATCTCAAGGACGCTCAAAACTTTTTTTAGGGAACACAAAACTCTTGGGATGGAATGTAAAACTTTTATCAGGGGATGCAAAAATATTACGAGGGAACACAAAAATTTCATTGGGGAATGCAAAAGTATTGTGAGGGAATGCGAAACCTTTTTCAGGGCATGCAAAAACATGATGAGGGAACAGGAAACTTTTACGAGTGAACATCAAAGTACTGTGAGGGAACACAGCTATTACCAGAGAACGCTTAAGTATTATGAAAGGATGCAATTTTTTGTGAGTGTAGAAAAAAAAATTCTGTGACCCTTTAGGGCTCCGCACTTGAACATACTCCCATTAAATTTTTTTTTTTTACCAAAAATTTCCATTAACAGGGCTGAAAAACTCTGTTAGTTTGTCGTTTCTTTGGTGCTTCACACATTAGGAGGTGTGACTCTTGCAGTGAGAAATGTTCTTTGTCGTCTGTGTTTATAACATAGACTGTATAATGAGTGGACGTAACAACGTTCGGCTCAAACTGAAGCCTCCAGCAGATGCCCCGCCCCCTGGTGTCTGGCTGCAGTATAGGTCATAAGCCCCGCCTCCCCATGTATTCCAGAAATGAGCCGGGAAAACTTAAAAAAATTACGATACCTGGTAGAAACGTTTCTCTCATCTTTACGCTAAGGTAGTAGGACGATGTCATCTGGCTGCATGGTGTTCAGGTGTTTTTTTTTCTGAGAAGTTGGTTTCTCATTAGTTATTGGACGTTAAAAACCGCGATATAAGTTTTGTTTTACGATAGTTGACAGCTGCCGTTCGTGAGTAGTTTTTACCGGGGATATAAGAAACTTCGGGAAAGAGCCAAAAGGAGACTAAACCTTCTGAAGAAGAAGAAATAAATATTGTTATTTCTCTGTTTTACTTGGCTCCACCGGAAATTCTCTACTGCGCAGACTCTGGCTGCACAATGGCGGCTAGAGAAACGGGGTTTTTTGGCTTCAAAAACGTAGAACGGTGACAGGCGGAAGCACGCTGTCCATTCTATATACAGTCATTGGTTTACAATGCAGCTATAAGCTGAGTAAAAATGGAGCAATTTTTCTGTAATAAAGAAACCAAAATGTATGTACTAGTCTTGGAGAAAACATGGACAAAACCTCAGAGAGAACACTTCCTTACAGTCCAAACCCTCATTGCGTGAGACTTGCATTGATTTTCAGTCACACTATGCCAAGTGCAGTCATGGCAATGAGTTACTGGAACAAGCTATGTTTAACCTTTCTTTATAATGGAGTTTCTAAAGGTACAGAGGCAAATCAAAGGGGAGCAAATGCTGCTAAAGAAAGAAGAAGTTCAGGAATGAATAAAGCATTACAGGGAAAAATGGCCAGCTTAATTGGCTGCATGATTCATTGTTGTTCTCTGCACTTTTGGAACGAGATGTTTCACTTTGTGCTTTGTCTGTCTCCCAAACAAGATCCACATAAACAGAGCTACAGAAAACACGGGCGAGGAGTTACATAAGAAACTCCAGGACTCCGGTCTGTAATGAGCTGTAAAAGCTCCCCGGCTGTGTCGACTCAGGCTCCATCTCCGCCTCTGTGGAAGCGTTCCACCGAATCACAAACTGTGTGTTTGTTTGCTCTGTTTTCTGTGAGGACGGGGTCAAACACTGAGGACATGACCATTTCAAATAAAGGGAGACATATTCTTCCGCAAAGTCAAGACAGAGTTCTTTTTAAACACATTTTTCTTTTTTTATTCATTCATGAAATCCAGTCCTCAAAGTCTTAACTACCAAATTTTGCTGTTATCTGTCATGAGTTGTAGGAAGATTTCAAGAGGGGGTATTCTGTTGTACCATATTTTAACTGTGGATATATAGTAACGATTAAGGCTGAGCGGTTTTAGAAAAAGATCTAGTTGCGATTTTTCTGGCAGATATTGCAATTTCAATTCGATTCAGGATGAAAATGAAAACTGAAGGTCAGAATTGACAAAATTAAAGACAAAATTCTGAGACAAAAAGTCAATAACTTCCAGAGTTTAAGAAATCAATTTAATATTGTGTGAGGAAAGTCCAAACTTTCTCATTTAAGGTCAAAATTTTAAGACGACAAAAGTCTAAGATAAAAAAATCTACATTTCGAACTAAAGGCAATGTTTGAGATAAAAAGTTGAAATTTTGATATAAAAAGTCAAAACTCTAAGATTTAAGTCAAAATTATACAAAATAAATACAAAATTATGGGATAAAAGGCAAAAAGAAAAAGAAAATAAGATTTGTAGAGAAATAGTCGAATTTTGACATTTCTCAAAACCGTGAGTCTAACACCTATTATTGTTATTTCTTCACTGGACTTTTAAATTGTATTTTTAATTATAAAGAACAAAAAGAACTATCTTTGACTCTTAACTTTTAAAAATGATGTAGCGCAAAATATTCTCAAAAGTGTCAAGCTAAATGAAAGAAAATACAAAACAATTAAAAATAAATTCAACAATCCCAAGAAAAAAAGGATTTTTCCCAACAGTCTCACACTCAGGACAGGTGTGTGTGAAACAGCTGATACAACAGATCCTGGGTCAGTCAGGAGCAAAAAAAAAAATCACAGCTTTAGCGAAAACATGATCACGATGTTTGAAATTGCGATTTTGATCAGAAAACGATGAATCGTTCAGCCATAGTAACGATACTGAATTCTCAAACTAAAAGTGGGCAAATCTCCGAACAGATGCTTATTTTTTATGCTGAAGAAATCCCTGAATCCACTGAAGGCTTTCATAGTGCTGGCCAATCAGAGGGAAGGGGGTTTGTGGAGCTCAGAGTCTTAAAGAGACAGCAGCTAAAAGTAGTGTTAGTGACATAAGGGTTTTTATAAAACACCAGTATTAGAAAACTATGGTCTTTTTTAAAGCTGTAAATCATGTTAAGCTGCACAATACAATGATTAACAGTATTGTCATTGTGATATGCACATGTGCAATACTCATATCATAAGGTTATGCAATAAATTTCAGTCTTTCAATCAAGTATATATATATATATTGCTCCATTCTGATATGGAAAATGATTGCACAAAATTACACTTGTTTAACTGATTACTGTAACTGAAATAAAAGCATTCATTCATTCATTCATTCATTCATTCTAGTCTGTGGGAAAAGATTATTCCAGCCTAAAAAAAAGGCAAAACACAGGAGGTGGACAAACTCTGTGAGCCACTGTGTATCTCTTCTGCCTGTGTGAGCGTTTCTGACAGGAAATGTTGTGGATTTATATCAACAATTAATAGATATCAACATGATTAAGACTCATTGCAAATGCAAGTAGTATTCACAGAAGCAGAAAGAGACAGAGGTGATTGGGTGAGAGTCTGTTATCATTTTAGGGAGGAGTCAACTGAACAGGGTAAAGATGGAAACTTTACAGAATATTACAAAATAGTGCAGTACTCCTACTAGAGAACCAGAGGGACAGAATAAAGCTTAAAAAGTACGATACCTCTTCTTTAATTTGCAGCTTAACTACACTCAATGCTCACAATGTGGAAACATCACTGAAACACTCCTGTGATTTTTCCTTTTTCAGAGCAGAAAAAACAGCCTTCCTCCTCTCTCATGTAAGGTTAAACCTAATCAGAAAGATAATTAGACGGAGCGAAAGGTTAATTGATACATACTTAAAGAAATCTGTAACGTGGATGTTTGTGGCTGCGGAGTCGTGCGGCGCTGAAGGACTTCAAAGCCTCATCTCGCTCTGATGTCGACTCTCTATAGGTGCACTGATGATGAATTGTCAAGGTCAATGAGCAGAGTTATGGTGATGTTCATGTTTTCTCTGCGAAATTGCTTGGATTGTAGTGTATAAATGTATCCATCTCCAACAGTTTCAGCAAATAAAACAGGGACAGAAAAGTTGATTAAGATTCGATCTGACTAAAGAATGTGGTGTAAGATGCAGAAGTGGAGAATTTCATCAGTTATTTACAGCTCGGCATGTTGATTATTTCTGCTTTTCACAAACATTGATGCTTCTGTAAGTTGATGTAGGACTTCAAGCAAGTTTGATTAGCAAAATTCTTTATATAAACTAAAGCAATTTAGTGTGATGTCACAAAACTTCTCAAAACTTAGAGGGACAAAAAGACATTTGAGAATAAACAATGAAGAATTAAAGGTAGTTTTCCCTTCAGGAATATATGGTGTTGATAATGAAGTTGGTGTGTACAGAGGCCCTAAAAGGCCTTTTTTTTTTTTTTTGTTTGTTTGTTTTTCTGTAAATTTGCTCCATTTTTTAATATAACAAGATAATTTCAGATGTTTTATCATAAACAGAATCAGTTTTTATGGCTTAGTAAATTTACACACACAAGAAATTTGTCGTTGTGTTGGTGCTAAACAATTAACCAGGGAATAACACAACCTGCAATGGCTTAAATATTACAGAATGGAAAGCTATACAACATATCAATGGAATATTAAAAAGTTAAGATATTAAATATAAATATATATATATAGAAAATATAAGGAATAAAAAGTGGAAAGCACAAAGCGTAAAAGTGTGCTAAAGATAACTTTTTCATATCGTCACGAGAAAAAAATCTTGTTTTCTTGAAATGACGGAATAATTTCTTATGCCACCCATTGTTCAATTTAACCGCAGTAATGCTACAGTTCAATTGTCTGAACTTTCTGATGCATTTTGGCTTATTTGAGAAATTAACAGGGATTTTCCATTCAAGGGTTTGTAGCGTCAGTCATTTGCCACATAAATGAAAATTTCCCAGGTGCCACTGAACGTATCACAGACATGACCGCTTAACGTTTGGTCTACGTGCGCAACATAATTTTAAGCCTAGATGGTGTGACCACTTATTTTTCTCTGATTAAGACATCAATTTTGGTGGTCTATTACATAATGCATCCAATTCTCATATTTTCTTGCTAAAAACACCAGAATTATGTCATGAATGATGCAATATGTAAGAGCTTATTACATCATGTTTTCAAGAATTTTATTAAAAATGTGACAGATTATAACATAATGCAGTGTTATGATGTAGTGCAGTACCACAGCTATATTTCTTAAAGCTTTTAAGGAGAGAAATAAATGTGTTAAATTGAAATATATTGATATTTTGTAGTCAAATAACTAGCATCAATTACCACATAAAGACAAAAGTACAGAAGATCAGTACCATTGATAAATCCGCAACACCAGCATTATGTAATAAATGATGCAATTTGTAAGAGCTTATTGCATCATGTGTTCGATAAATTTATTACAAAATTCAGCAGATTATAACATAATGCAGTGTTATTACATAATGTAGTGCTACAAATATGTTTGTCAAAGCTTACATATTGAGAAATAAATGTGTTAAATTGAAATATTTTGAGATGTTATTGTTAAAGAAATTAACATGGACTACCACATTAACACAAACGAACCAAAAATGAGTACCATTGATAAATCCCCAACGCCAGCATTACTTAATAAATGATGCAATTTGTAAGAGCTTATAACAGAATGTGTTCAAGAATTTCATAACCAAATGCAACAGATTATAACATAATTCAGTGTTATCACATAATGAGGTCCTACAGCTATATTTTTAAAGCTTTGATGGAGAGAAATAAATGTGTTAAATTGAAATATATGGCTATTTTATAGTAAAAAAAATTAGCATCAATTACCACATAAACACAAAAGGACTGAAAATAAGTACCATTGATAAATCCCCAACACTAGCATTATTTTATGAATGATGCAATTTGTAAGAGCTTATTACATGATGTGTTCGAGAATTTTATTACAAAATTTGTCAAATTACATCATAATACAGTGATGTTACATATTGCAGTGTTATTACATAATGTGGCGCTACAGATAAATGTGTCAAAGTTTATATATTGAGAAATAAATATGTAAAATTGGAATATTTTGAGGTTTTATTTAAAAAAAAAATTAACATCAGTTACCACACAAACACAAAAGTACCGAAAAGTGGTATCACTGAGTACTGATACCGATTCTCAGGCACACAGGTACTGTATCGTTTCAAATGTTTACGGTACCCATCAAGCAGGTGGGGCTGTTTTATGGGGGGACAGTTAAGACCCTAGTTCCTGCACTGTCCTGGGGAAAGTTCCTTTTTCCCTGGTGTGGCTCATTTTTATACAAAGAAAGTTCTGTCTGACTTCCACAGCAGGGACATCGATTACAAAAGCAGAGAAAAATATTCTTTAGTGTTGGTGCCAGTTTTACAGACACTCGTCTGCACTCCCAGTCTGAGTCCTTAGGCCTTTAAAGTGCTCCATGAATCACCCTAAGGTGCTCGGTTGTTTCATACTCTATTAGGCAAGTAAATGAATCCATCTTACTCCCCCTGTTCAGCCTAACACTTTTTCCACACTGACTGATTCAAGCTGTGTGACACAACGAAGCTGAAGCTTGAGCCAAAGGTTCCTTTTCTTGTTGTCTTTAAACTAGATTGCATCCTTTTAATGTACTCAGGCGTCAAAGTCTAACCTTGGATGCTTTTCACAGCCTTTTGTCACCGTGCTCTGTGGTGACGCATGTGTCGTTGCACTTGGGGATAAACTGTTGTGATATGTGCCAATATAGGAATCATGGTGCTGAAGCTTGTGCATATGCTATTCAGACGTGAGACTTCCATCATCACCTGATATAAAAGACAGTGGTATGCACGATGGAAGGGCAGTCGACCTTGCTATTGGCCAAATAGTTGAAGAAAAGTGAGCAACAAAGTGACTTTTCTGGAGCCAAAATATGCTGCAGTGCCCTTTGGTGCCAAACCTTGCATTAAGGAGCCTCCTTGGAACCCAAAACAAATGCTTGGGTGCTCTCCAGAATTATCTGACCCATCCATATCATGATAAAAGCTGCTCTCCTGGGAGTCAAAACACACTCTTAATATCCTCTGGTGCCCTCTTGGGTACCAAAACATATCCAAAAGTGCCTTCAAGGGCTCACCCTTTGGCCAAATTCACTACGGCGCCCCCTAGGGAGCCAAAACGTGTTTTAACAACATGTCAAAGTGTCCTACTGGTTGGTGAACCACACTTACCTACCTCTTTCGCTGGTTACAACATCATGAATTATCCACCTGGGAGCCAAAACATGTGCCAAACTGCCCATTTGGAGCCAAAATAGGCAAAAGTGTCCCCTTTTGTGCCAAAACAAATGCTTAAGTGTCCTTCTAGGAGCCAAAACATGCTAAAACGCCTTCCCGTGAGCCAAAGTAGTTATTGAAGTGCCCTCATGGTGGGCAAACCACATTCATTTGCCACTTTTGCTTGACAAAAAACGTGATTACTTGCTCTCCTGGGAGCCAAAACATGTGCCAAAGTGTCCTCTTGGAGCCAAAAAAAATGCTAAGGTGTCATTCTGGGAGCCAAAACACACTCTAAAGTATCCATCTGGGAGTCAAAACACACTCTTAAGTATCCATCTGGGAGCCAAAACACACTCTAAAGTATCCATCTGGAGCCAAAACACACTCTAAAGTATCCATCTGGGAGCCAAAACACAGTGAAGTGCCTTCTCAGGAGCCATTACAATTTGTGAAGTGCCCTTATGGTGGGTGAACTTCATTAATTTGCCCATTTAGCTTCAAAAAACATGATAAACATGCTCTCCTGGAGCCAAAACATGCCCTCTTGAGAGCCAAACACTTGCAAAAGTCCCCTTCTTTTTGCTAAATGCTCTAGAATGCCATTTTGGGAGTTGAAACACATGCCAAAGTGTTCTCCTGGCTGGTGAACCACACTTATCCTCTGCTTTAGCTACTAAAAACATGATAACCTACGCTGTTGGGAGCCAAAACAAGTGCCAAAGTGCCTTCTTGGAACCAAATAGGCAAAAGTTACCTCTCGGAAGCCAAAACACATGTTTTACTGAAGCCAAATGCTTCTCAAAGTGCCCTGAACTGTTTCACTTATGCATAAGTGCCTTATTGGGAGCCAAAATGTGTTATATTCTTTTTTTTGACCCTGTCTCTCTAAAAATATCACTTTCCCTCTTTGACTTTTCCAAAACTTTTATACCACATCAAGTTGAAGCTGAGGAATAACTTCCCCAACTCATGAACCAAATGATCTTCTGTGTGTCCCTTTAGGTTTCAGCACTTTTTTCGTCTTGTTTCTTCTCATCATGAAAAAGACTGAGTTGGACTAAATGTATCAAGGGTGCCTTATCCATCCCCGGAGACTGAGGTTGTCTTTTAATAGCACAGTTATTAATGAGAACGCTGCTAATGACCGCGGGAAACAGAGGCAGAGTCTGTCACCTGGAGGAGCAGAGTACGAGCGTCACCTTCCATCGTAACCCTGAGGGGAAAGGTGCGCTGACTGTTCCAAAGGAAGGGCAAGGCTTCTGAACGCATCAATAAAACATTTTTACTCACCTCACATGGCCCTGTCTGACTCCCTGGCCTTTTTTTTATCCCAACCCGACAAAAATCTATTAAATCAGGAGCTCTAACACCCCGGCACTCTGCAAAAAAAAAATAAAAATCGACACAGCTCACTCCAAGTATCAGCTGCCGACTGGCTCTGAAATATCTATTCACAGCAGGGGGGCCGGGGGGCGGCGATGAGCAGAGCTGTCATTCTTTGAAGGGGATTTGTCATAGCTCATCTGTTTGACAGACTGGAATCGTATCTTTATGAAATCAATGCATAAGTGGGAATGCAGAATGAGAAAGTCCTGTGGAGCAAACACACGTTAGTCAAACAGAAACAAAGTCCAAATTGCGGTTTTGAGGTGCAAAACTTGGCAGCGTCTGTTGTAAACTCTGCACCATCTCTGAGGCTGCATTTTTTAGCAGAACACACACACACGCTCATGAGATATTTATGTACACGTACACACACACAGATGAGTTAACTCATCGCTCAAACTGTGAGGCTGCAGAGAAATAGTCTGGTGCAACATGACGGCTTCAGGGCCAGTGGTTGAGTTTTCACAGCGAGGTTCGGATCCCGATTAAAGGTCCTCAGCGGGTTGGAAATGGTGATGTCATCCAGAACAAGATGCTCAACACAAATACAGTCTTATATTTCTTTGAATGAAGCAGGAATAAGTGTTAAAGTGGAAGCTTTATAATAATAATAGTGATAATACATTTATTTGTTATAGCACTTTTCAAAAATTCTCAAAGACATTTTACAGACCAAAAGACAAATTAAAATCCAACAAGCAAAACAAACAAACAAACAAGCAAAAGCATAGTGCAGGATAAAACACACTGAGACAGAGATGCAATCAACAGTTAACAGCAATTCTAAAAAGATGGGCTTTGAGCTGAGGTTTGAAAGTGGTTAGGTTGGTGCAGTCACGGATGTGTTTGGGTACTGAGTTCCAGAGTTGGGTGAAAAGTTTATGTGAAAAGTTACATTACTTCCATCCTAACCCTAACCCTCCATAGGGGTATTTTTTTTACTTAGTTTCAGAGCATGAAAATTAGATAAAAAGCAATTTATTTGTCAGTTTTGTGCACTTCCCGGTCCATTAACCTCTTAAGGCCATAAGTGGGCATTACATTTCTGCCTCTCAGAGCCATGAAACTTCATTTTTTAACCCTGTAATCAATTTGCCATATTTAGAGACACTTCCAATGTCATATTTTGTAGTTATGAACGATAACACTCATACCTAAAAACGAGTAACTAACTGATAGCACTAAGAACAGAACATCCTGTTAATAGGTCAAGAGATTCTGCCAGAGATTGAAACATGTAGCAGGAGTCATTTGTTTAGATTGATAACGAGGTTTGCCATTTAACTTAGGCAATAAGTAGCACTTGAAATAAACAACTGAAGTCAACAGGTGTATGGTTTTGCAGCCCTACATGAACGAATGGAGACTTTTTAATGAAGTGGAAACTGCAGGAACACGAGAATGTTGGAGTGAGTTTGCAAGCACAGGCATCATGGACCGCAGACACATCTCGTGTATTTCAGGGGTCACTTGCAATGAGTGCTTGACAAGCAGGGGGCACTGTTTGGCTATTCACACCCTGCCAAAGCAATAAAACGCTGATGTAGTGGTCTGGAAACAAGGAAATGATGAAAAAACAAAACATACAAAACTATATACGGTGATAGCGATCATTTAATTTTTCTTTTATTTCTTAGCACTGACCATACTCATTATTGTTAGTGATAGTGTGACGGAGCGGCTCCGTCGGCGGCAACTCAGCGCGCACGCACACACACACACACACACACACACACACCCACACACTCAGAGACGCACACCCACAATAATAACAATCTCCTCTCAAAACAGATTAAACTCACTTTCTTCCGTTGTAAACTCTACCAGGGGTGCACACCTGGGCAGAGCTGCTTTACGCATTCATACATACACACACACACACACGCAGCAGGAGCACTTACCAGCAGGGGGGTTCTGAGGCAAAGGACGGACGCCTGCGGTGCTTCCGCATTTATTGTTCATTGTGCGGGATTTTTGGGTCACATGGGTGGATTGCTTGATTGTTTTCTCATTTTGATAATTATTTGGTTGTTTACTGTGTTTATGAGTTGAAAATATTCTGTGTAAACTGAAAGTATTACTGCCTGTGTGAGAATTTAAAGCGGGGTATGGTAGCCCTGAAAGGGACGATTTTTTTGTGTGTTTTTTTTTCCTGTGAGCCTGGAGGGAGGGGCTTGGAACATTTAAAAGGGGCTGCCTCGGCCAGGCAGCTCAGTTGAGTTTGTAGAGGTCAGAGTGCTGGTTACGAAGCAGGTAACAGGAGCAGCTTGACAGAAACTGAAGCATTGTTTGGTTGTTTTTTTTTCCCCTATCATGGGTGATTTTTCTTTGATTATTTTGTTTATTTGCTTGTAAACATTACCCTCACTGTAAATAAACCTCACCTTTCTTATTCTGACGACGTTGCCGACAACCTTTTTGTTTTTGGTAGTTTTTTTTGCCCTTGTTTTGCTTGGGCTGGAAAGAACCCCGTCACAGATAGTTATTGCATAGCTATGCCTTTATATAAAAAAAAAAGTATTACACTGGTGGCCATTCGCACTTACTTGAAGCACTTTGTATCACTCACTAAGGTTTTCCTTTCATGTCTAACTCCTTGCTTGGGTTGTACATCGCTTTGGACAAAAGTGTCTGCCAAATTAAATTGTAAAATTCTTGCAATATTTTATCAAGAAAGTCAGGCTTTACTTGGTGTCTATGAAAAGGGTCAGAGTTAGGGTTAAATGTTAACTAACAACACCTTGAAGAGAAAGGGAGACATGAAACCTTGTTACTTTTTGAAAAACAAAACAATGATCCAATTAAGTGACTTAAAGTGGGATAAATCAGTGGATGAAACAGTAGAAACGTGATTGAATGATACTGACAATGATTCAGAGCTGGAGTTTCTAACATGTAATGGAGGTAAAAAAAAATGCCTGAAAGCTGAAACGATGTGGTTTGTTGAGCTGTTAAAGTCAGAAAAGCCAGTGATCCTCCCTGACCTGCCACATTAACATCTGTCTCCAACACATCTGAGTGCACCTGCGTGGGAGCAAACATTCCCCGACCACGAATCCATTTAGATCATGAGTAAATGAGACGTCACTTCAGACTAATGAATTTCTACATGTAGGTTAATAATACAATGAACTCCATTCATCTAGTTTGCTATCTACAACCTGTCAATGCTGTGAAAAATCACCTTTTTTTTTTTGCAGTACATCGAGGCTAAATCCAATCCCCATTATTAATTATGTGTCCGGGGGAAGCTGTGGGCCCAAAAGTGAAAGCAGAATATGAGGTATGGAGCTGTAAAAGCCAACAATCAGATACGTTTTCCCCTGGCATGGCTGAATGCGGTCGGGGATAAATCTGGAATCAAGGTTGCTCTGAAACACCCACAGCAGAATGGATCTGATGCTAGCAGTGAGAAAAACGGGGGTGTGATGCTGGTGTCACTGGGGATGTGAATGAGGGTTTGATAAAGTGGCAACAGCAAAGAGAGAACGGTGAGATACAGCGAGTGCAAACCAAGGTACAGAGTTATAGAAATTCTGCTGCATATACAGGTACATTGTAAATTAAAGGATAGAAACTGTTTAAATTTGTTGAAATATTGTATCAGTCAGCTTTGGAATAAGAAGCTCTAAGTTTATTGTTTGCAGTCTAGTTCCTCATATTTGATAATGCGTCAAAGATTGCTTTTGGATATCAAAGATCCTGTTGTTTGAAAAGCAAGGACAAGAGAAGCTGGGTACCTAGTCCTGGACAGTGAAGAAGCAGAAATACAAACCAAGATTTGTATCCAAATGTAACTTTTTGAACAGCTAAGTCCAGGTTTTGGTGGAGATGTGCACAGGATCCACCCTTGTGGTCCAATTGTTTAGCAACGCTGGCTAAAGTGCCATCTTTGAGGACAAAATGCATACAACAGTGCCTTCTTGGGAGCCAAAACAAATGCTGAAGTGCCCTCTGCCCCTTTGGCGGAGTAAAGAATGATAAACTAAGGAGCCAAAATAAGTGAAATAACCCACTCAGGAGCAAAAGTCATATGCCATAGTGTCCTCTTGGGAGCCAAAATGTATCGTATAGTGCCATCCTTGGTGCCAAATTGCATTAAAGTGCCTTTTTGGCTCCCATACGTTTTAAATTTGTCTCTTAGGAGCCAAAACATATGTCAAGATGCTCTATTTTGAAGAAAATATGCTTAAGTACTCATTAAGGAGCCAATCCTTGCCAAAATGCCCTCTAGGGAGCCAAACTTGTGCTAAAGTCGCCTTCTTAGTAGCCACAATGCAGGCAAAAGGACCTCTTTGGAGCCAAACTTTGCTTAAGTGCCTTCCTTAGGTGCCAAATTGCATTAAAGGACCCTTTTGGAAGCCAAAAAATGTGCTTAAAGTGCCCTTTTGGTAGCAAAAAATAAAGAGAATCCTTTTTTCAAGAGCCAACAATTGTTGAAGTGCCTTTTTGGAAGCTAAAATACTCTAAGGTGCCCTCTTGAGAGCCAAAACACACATAAGTGTTCCCTCAGAACCCATAATGCCTACTTAAAAGCCAAACCAAAACCTTGCTAAAATACCCTCCTCGGAGCCAATCTTGTGCTATAGTTGCCCCTTTAGTAGCCACAATGTAGGCCAAAGTGCGTTTTAAGGGCCAAGCAATTTGCTTAAGTGGCAACCAACCTTTGCTTTAGTGCCTTCCTTGGGTGCCAAATTGCTTTAAAAAGACCTTTTTGAGAGCCAAAAAAAGTGCTTAAGGGCCCTGTTGGGAGCCAAAAATGGAAAAGTATCCTTTTTTCAGGGGCGAAAAGATATGTTTTAGTGCTCTGTTGTTCGTCTTCTTGGGAGCCAAAACACACTTAAGTGACCTCTTGAGACCCATAATGCTCGTTTCAAAGCGCTGCCTGATGCCAAGCTGCACCAAAGTGCCTTTTTTGCGCCAAAAAACGTGCTTAAGTGCCTTGTTGGGAGCCGAAAAACGTGCTTAAATGACTGTTCAGGAGCCAAAAAAAGAAATGTTTCTTCTTTCTAGAGCCAAAAAACGTGTCTAAGTGCCCTTTTCTGGAGCCAAAATATGTGCTAAATTGCCCCATTGTGAACCACAACACCTGCTGTGCCCTCTTGGGAGCCAAAATACACATAAGTGCCCTCTAAGGAGACAAAAATGCTTCTTAAAAGCCCTGCTTGATGCCAAATTGCACCAAATTTCCTCTTAGGGAGCTTAAACATGTGCCGAAGTGCCCCCTCATGAGCCCAAATGCACACGGTATATGCCTTCTTTCCTTTACTCCTGCTCTTCAAAATATCTGTGCATGCCTTTGGGTTTAAGCCCAATTAAAACCAGGATTCTGATCATTTTCTCCTTTGAAATTATTCTATGAAGTGCACAATGTGCGAGTATTAAATCTGCTCATTTAAAACCCATAAGGAGTTCATGTGCACCTGTTTTCTTTGTTTGTATCCAAGAATCTGCAGAGAGCAAGACTCATTTTCAACTGGGTCAACTTTCACTGCAGATATTTTTCCCTGCACCATTCAGGCTTTTAGGAGGATAATTTTCTGAAGTGAGAGACAACACAGCTCTGCAGCGAATCGACTGATGTAACAACCTCGCTTCTCATCACATTAGTGCTTCGAGTTCTTAGTTATGAATATTAAAGAACACAATCACAAAAAAGGGCAATAATTGTAATCACTGTCTGGTTCATCAGACTATGGTGGCTGATAACTTGATAATTGCAGTCTCGCAACAGTGCACCGTTATCCTGTAAAAGGCTGATTGTAATAACTGTAAGACGCTTTTAATTGCAACATGGATGATGAAATAAAACAAAGACAAATCGGTCATCGTTTTACAACCTGATGAAATATAATTGTTATTCAGCCCGAGGCGACGGCAATCTGAGACGATGAGCTGTAACGAAGTTAATGTGCCGTCGTCACCGCGGTGATTGTGACCATAAATATTTACCACTCGCGAGGCTTTTCTAGCAACAGCCTTAAAGGAGAACATAAATTATATCATGGTTTCAGATTTGGACAGAGGTGATCTTGAGGTGTCTCTGCTCTGTCATCTGGAGTTAAGTTTGTCTTTCTACATCCAGGCCTCTTTGTTATCAGTATTCTTCTCTCACTCATGCTTCAAGCTTCCTCGGCCTTGTCTATGTTTATGTCTAGTTCCTCATAAAGGGATGTAAGGTCAGAAAATCTGGCCTCATTTTTGTGTCAGCCTCCTAGAAAGCTTCAAACCACTGAAACTTAGTGTGGCACTGATGCTGCTGATCGAAACGGTTGGTGGAAGAAACACGAAACAGGACTGTAATTAATTATTATGAGTATAATTATGTTGATGAAGACTTGATTTGCAGGCCAGGATATTGTGGATGTGATCAAGAGCTGGTAACACTTACTAACACACTGATACTTATACTGATGAATTCATTTAAAGACGTCAATTGTAGGAGTTGTTGAGTTTGTGCAGAATGTACAGAGCTTCAGCTTCATACAAGCAGCCTATGTACAGTCCAGATATAGTTCAGTTAGAAGTTACTGGAGAGACTTTGGTTTTGTTTGTGAGCTTGACAGAAAATCAGAATCAGAATCAACTTTAATCACCAAGTATGCTTGAACATATAAGGAATTTTTTTAATGACATTTGAACCTGACAGCACAGAACCACACTGAATAACACAAAATACAACCCTAAAATGCTCCTTCATGATTCCTAAAGAAGTTAAAAGTCCTTTTTAAACAAAAAAGAAGTTAACAGCAAAGATAGTTCGGTTCAAAGAGTCTTTTCGATTAAATCAAAGTTCGTTGGCGCAGGAGCGATCTGTCTGCCACGAGAGTCTTTAAGCACCAATCAGTCCATTAATCCACAGGGAACCAAAAAGGAAAACCAGTTCAAAGAAGAATGATTGATCAACAAAAAATCTCTGGTATACCAGGCCCAAAAATCAAAAATTAAAGCGATCTCACAGGATCCAGGGAAGAGTTGATGTCAGGAAGCAGCTCCTTCGTTTTCCTCCACGTGCAGCAGCACGAGGCTGTTGTTTACCTCCGTTGTCATGACGCCCCACATTGAGCCGCTGTACTACTTTAATGAAATCTTTTGAAAGCTTTGTTTTTTCCTTCAAAGATCACGGTGGCACATATGTTAGTACAAAATTATGTTTGTGTGGCGTTATAGATGAACATGCACGCACTTCTGCGCAGCACTTTAGCGCAGCTGTGTTATAAGATCCATGCCCACCGTGAGTCTGTAGTCGGGCTAGAGGAAAAGGTAACCAAACCGTGTAGAGTAGAGCCGAGTAGGGCTGGAATTGTATAGTGGAAAAGCGCCAATCGTGTTGTTCTGAGTGTGAATGCACACATGATATAGAACATGATTCATGTCAGCGTCATGATTACTACATTGTAAGATGAAAGCGATGAAAATGGACCTATAGCAACGACTGGCCCCATGCTGGACTGAAGTCCTCTAAAAACCATCTAAGTAATTTCAATAACAGGAAATCTTTTATAGTTTGTTTGTTCATGTTGTTCATACACACAGGAAGAAAAGCTGTTAATCAAAAATGTGTGACTATGAATGATCAATGTGAGCCGCTAAAGTCTACTGCAGCACACAACCACCCACATAAACACACCAACACAAACAGCGGGAGCTTTTCTGCACATGTGAATCAGAGGGAGCATTTACACCCTGCAGAGTGATGGATGGCAGGGGGAATTATGTTTGCATATCAGCCAGTGTGTATGCCTGTGAATCTTTGTATTTTCCTCTGTTATCCATTAATTTCTGTGAGTACATGTTTTTATGTTAGCATCGTTTTAAAATTCTTCGCAGGGAAACTTTTCTCAGCAGCAGTTTCGGTGCCTATAGGGCCGCCAGAGAGTCATCAAAGTCCGGCAGACGCCCCGGTTATGCAGAACTAGAGAGGAGAGACATCTGCAGAGATCAAACTGGAGAGAGACCCAAACCAAGTGATAGATCTACCTGAATCAATGAGAGATGAAATGGAACGTTTCATCTCGTATGAAAGAAAATAAGAGAGAAAAAAATCGAGAGAGAGAGAGAGGGAGGGAATAAACTCGAGTCTGATTCTGTATCTGAACACACACGAAGTCCAGATGAGAGCCAGGGTGAGGATTTCTTCTTCTGTCAACCTTTCTGCGTCATGCCACAGGACGCTGTGAGGCTGCAGCATGTTTGTCTCCATGTGTTTGTGTTTGTGATGTGAAAATTGGAGGGGTGGTGAGCCGTGTGCCATATGCCAGGCCATATGGGTCTGCAGGGGTTCTGCTCCATCTGCCTCTGGGAAAGTAAACATGTTTGAATCACACACTAACACACCAGATAACACTGAGCCAAGATGTCACTGCTGATGACACTGTTTGATGAATTCCCTCTGCCCTCATGGAAAAACGAAGAGGGGGGGGTGCTGCTAATGATGTATTGTGTTGTAATACCAGCGTGCCTCATCTTCTTTAACACCAAAGTCAAACCAGAACCAGTGAAACCAGTTTTGTACTCATGCACTAGGTCATGAAACAACTTTAGTTACCTCTACAAAACCTACCAAGGCTCAGGAAACTAAATCAAACTTTAGTGACGTTTTCACGATGTACAGAAACATTTACATTTACAAACTTGACAGAAAATTACATCAAACCATTGAAACATCTAAAGCTTTTACTCTAATGCGAGGATGAAAATGAAAACTGAAGGTAAGAATTGTTTCCGACTTTGAGATAAAAGGTCAATATTTTAATATGAAAAGTGGAAATTTTGAGAAATAAAGACAAAATTCTAAGACAAAAAGTCAACAACTTCCAGAGTTTAAGAAATCAATTTAACATTATGTAAAAAAAAAGTCCAAACTTTCTCATTTAAAAATTTTTAGATGACAAAAGTCTAAGATAAAAAATCTATGTTTTGAAATAAAGGCAATGTTTGAGATAAGAAGTTGAAGTTTTGAGATAAAAAGTCAAAACTCTAAGATTTAAGTCAAAACCATACAAAATAAATTAAAAGAAAATTTTTAGATAAAGAGTCGAATTTTGACTTTTCTCAAAACCCTGAGTCTAACACCTATTCTTGTTATTTCTACACTGGACTTTTAAATTGAAATAAAACCGAAAATGTAATGACTGGTCAATAATGTAACAAAGTTGCTGGGCTAGAGGCAAAAAATGCAGTAAAGCCCAAAATATAATAACTGACCCACAATGTAACAACTTGTTACACTCTGAACTAATAGGGTCAAAGGTGGGTCGCAAACATTTTAGAGACTTTAAAGTGGGCCCTGAGTTGGAAAAGGTTGGGGACCACTGCTTTAGAGAAAAAGAAAAATTGCAAACGGGTCAATGACGTGACGTCCCTTTTTTGTGTCCGAGTGCAATATTTCCTTCCATCATGAATTGAGTATTTCATCACATGTATTTCTTTATTCTATGAAACCTGTGTTATTTGAACACATCTTTAAACTATTAAAATATAACATGTTTTTTTGTGTTTTGGTTCCTCAAACCCCCAAAATGTCAGGTGGTGCAACCGTCCTGACAAGTATCCACAGTAATTAAACTCTAAAAATTGAATGTCAGTTATTGTAAATGGAAATTAAAAATACAGTGGCATTATTTTATGCTTNGTCAACCTTTCTGCGTCATGCCACAGGACGCTGTGAGGCTGCAGCATGTTTGTCTCCATGTGTTTGTGTTTGTGATGTGAAAATTGGAGGGGTGGTGAGCCGTGTGCCATATGCCAGGCCATATGGGTCTGCAGGGGTTCTGCTCCATCTGCCTCTGGGAAAGTAAACATGTTTGAATCACACACTAACACACCAGATAACACTGAGCCAAGATGTCACTGCTGATGACACTGTTTGATGAGTTCCCTCTGCCCTCATGGAAAAACGAAGAGGACGGGGGGGGTGCTAATGATGTATTGTGTTGTAATACCAGCGTGCCTCATCTTCTTTAACACCAAAGTCAAACCAGAACCAGTGAAACCAGTTTTGCACTAATGCACTAGGTCATGAAACAACTTAAGTTACCTCTACAAAACCTACCAAGGCTCAGGAAACTAAATCAAACTTTAGTGACGTTTTCTCGATGTACAGTAACATTTACAAACTTGACAGAAAAATACATCAAACCATTGAAACATCTAAAGCTTTTACTCTAATGCCAGGATGAAAATGAAAACTTAAGGTAAGAATTGTTTCCGACTTTGAGATAAAAGGTCAATATTTTAATATGAAAAGTGGAAATTTTGAGAAATAAAGACTAAATTCTACGACAAAAAGTCAAAAACTTCCAGAGTTTAAGAAATCAATGTAACATTATGTAAAAAAAAAAAGTCCAAACTTTCTCATTTAAACATTTTTAGATGACAAAAGTCTACGATAAAAAATCTATGTTTTGAAATAAAGGCAATGTTTGAGATAAGAAGTTGAGATTTTGAGATAAAAAGTCAAAACTCTAAGATTTAAGTCAAAACCATACAAAATAAATTAAAAGAAGATTTTTAGATAAAGAGTCGAATTTTGACTTTTCTCAAAACCCTGAGTCTAACACCTATTCTTGTTATTTCTACACTGGACTTTTAAATTGAAATAAAACTGAAAATGTAATGACTGCTCAATAATGTAACAAAGTTGCTGGGCTAGAAGCAAAAAATGCAGTAAAGTCCAAAATATGATAACTGACCCACAATGTAACCAACTTGTTACACTCTGAACTAATAGGGTCAAAGGTGGGTCGCAAATATTTTAGAGGCTTTAAAGTGGGCCCTGAGTTGGAAAAGGTTGGGGACCACTGCTTTAGAGAAAAAGAAAAATTGCAAACGGGTCAATGACGTGACGTCCCTTTTTTTGTGTCCGAGTGCAATATTTCCTTCCATCATGAATTGAGTATTTCATCACATGTATTTCTTTATTCTATGAAACCTGTGTTATTTGAACACATCTTTAAACTATTAAAATATAAAATGTTTTTTTGTGTTTTGGTTCCTCAAACCCCCAAAATGTCAGGTGGTGCAACCGTCCTGACAAGTATCCACAGTAATTAAACTCTAAAAATTGAATGTCAGTTATTGTAAATGGAAATTAAAAATACAGTGGCATTATTTTATGCTTGAACCTTTTTAAATAAAACATTCTTTGCAAATAAAAA
>RPOG01001205.1:42907-170571 GCA_008086565.1 Thalassoma bifasciatum
ACAACCAATGTAATAATGTGAAATGTTATTTTAACATCAAATTATTTATCTTATTCACAAATAAAACAAATAAAACACACAAAATGAAAATGTATGAGTCACTACAGACACTTGAGAGATACTTGCCAATAATTTCACACAGAAAAAATAACAGGAACATATAAATATATTTTCATATATTTGGTTGCGCCACCTGACATTTTTGGGTGCTCAAATTAAAAATACTAAAAAATTATGAACCTAAAAACTTTGAAATGTTGGTCAACTCCTGAAATCTGTTAGAAAACATAATTCTTCTCTCAGAAATATGTTTTTATCCATTTTCAAAGAACTTTTTAAAAATAAGTTTTTAGACCCTCTTTTTGTCTATGACCCAAACACAAACTCTGATAGATGTTCTTTGTGCTCATCATCATAAGTCGTCCATTTGTCTGTGGTTTACGTCACCAACGTGCAACCACAGCCTTTCTGAATTCCCTTCCTCTTGTAATCAAATCTCAAAATTTCTCTTTCACTAAAAATCTCAGTCCCTGGATATTAACCTCTCATGGATTATATTCTTATATTTTGCTGAGTTCAGTGGAATTCCTGCGAGTATCCTGGCTGTCGACCACATTCCTGTCAGGCCTGGATGGGCTGTATTTCCCTCCGTGTCTATTTTATAACCAATGCTGTGTTGGTCAGCCAGCTGACATCTATTACTTGGCAAAATTTTGTGCCAGCATGCTTCTGGCTCTTTCATCAACAAGCTGGTCCCTGTCTTTGGCCTCTCGACGTCCACAGAGGGAGGTGAATGATTCCGGAAATATCATGCTGCTCTTGCCCCAATCAGCTATATCGATTTACAGTAATTTGATGTCACGGAAACCATCTGTGACGGCAAATTGGCTGAATTTAAGAGGGAGGCTGAAGAGGGGTTGGATTATTCATTTAGTTTAGGTAGTAGGTTTGAATATTAAGCCTTTAATAAGGTGAAATATATGCTTTCTATTATCTATATCAGTGGCTCCCAAATAGAAATGCAATGACCCTGAAATTTTACAACAGGTCAATAATGTGACCAAAGAATTGGGCTTGAAATGGCATAAAACATGTAAATAAAACTCAAAATGTAACAACTGGTCAAAAATGTTAGTAGATACTGAGCCCAAAACATAATAACTTTTTGCCCAAGTTGTGACAACTTGGTACATTTTTGTTCAGTTATTACATCTTTGAGTTTAACCACATTCTTTGTTTTAATTTATTTTGACTCTATATGTTTTAGGTCATGTAATCTGTTGGACTCTAACACGCCTTCTCAGGGAAAGTTTTTTTTATACATGAATACCTGAACATTTTTAATTTCCTTTAACCCTCTGATGCATGAATTATGAAAGTCAGTCCCTTGAGTGTTTTTCTTTGTCTGAAGGCATGAAAAAAAAGTTTCCCATTTTTTTTCCCAAATATTTGTAACTGAGTATTTGACATAAAACAGTGTGAACTTAACGTAAATATGTCTTTTTTCCGGTCATTTCATACATAATCTTTTTTTAATGCTTTGCAAAACATTTTAACTCCCTTTCATCCATTTTAACACTGAATAATTTGTAGATTATGAGCTTTTTCACCCTCAGATGTTTGTCTATAACACTTTTAAAAATGTATGTTTGGGGGAAAAAAAATTGAAAACATTTTTTCTGTCCTTAAGAAGAATAAAAATATCCTGATACAAGCTTATATGAATTTCTACCACATGAACCATTGAATTTAAGCGTAAATAACTTTCATTTATGTATATGTTGTATCTTTATTCAACTACACTCCACTAAAATTATACAATTTTTGAAATGATTTGGAGGCCCACTTGAAATACCTTCACGACCCACCAGGGGGCCGCGACCCACAGGTTGGGAATCACTAATCTATGTGGCTGTTTTTCAATCATATCTCAGATGTGATTTGTTGTTGCCCTGGTGATGATCAGTCTGTTTATTTCCAGTTCTGATCAAGACAGAAAGAAAAAAGCCTTGAGGTAATTGCTCAACATGATATGGATGGAAACCAAATGGAGATTACTCTTAACCAATCAGCATCCACCATTTAAGGCCATGTGATGATCTATGAAGGGTTCAGGGACCGGCATGCCAATACACAGTAACGGATCACAATGCATCATATAATGCTGCGTGGGTTTGTGCATGAATACATATATTTGCATTTGCTCAGCTTTGCAATGACTCCATCTTTATTTGATGAATGATTTCAAGTCGAGGCTTTAGCTCTGAGAGTTTTCCTCCAGCTGTCGTGGCGCACACAGTGTTTGGATGGTGAGGCATTTTCAAGTTTCCAAAGCCACACATGAGTTACTGTGATGTGAGCATGAAAAGTGAGGTTGTTCATCAGCTGTGTGAAGTTTCTTGAGGCTTTTCAGTAGAGTATGAATTTCTTAAAAGGGAAAACAAATATATTGTTTGGATCAAGCTTGTTGCCAGTGGTGTGCATGGGGGTGGGGGTGGGGTGGGGGGGGCACGACAACTTAACCTACAGACATGTTTGTTTATTTATCCCCATATTTATTTAAACCCGTATTTATTTAATGTAATACTTTCAATGCTAAATAACTACTCCAAAAAAAGATTACCATTTTTGACACTTGTATATACTTTTCAACACTTTTATATATCCTAATTTTTAATCTTTAACACTTGTAAATATCTTAATTTTTATTTTTTAATGGTGATGATGGTGTTCATCGGTAACTGAGTCTTTTTCCTTGAAAAGGACTACAAATTTTGTCCACAGGTGGCGCAAACATCAGCACCAAACAGATAGTCCACACCAGTGGAATGCCCAGACATTTTAAGAGAAAAGGTGAAAAGCAGAAGAAAAACTCATCATACAGCCTGTGTTCTGGCTCACAACAAGTACAGTTTACCATATTTTAGCCAGCCAAAAGAGAAGATAAATGGAGTTGACAATCAGGAGGGAACTAGAGCATGTGTTTTGGCTCCCAAAAAGGGACTAATGTGCAAATTTGGCGCCAAGAGGTGCACTTTATCATGTTTTAACCAGAGAAAGGGCAAGGTAAGTGTGGTTGGCAAACCAAAATGCCCCTTAAGTATTTGTTTTGGCTCCTGAAAGGGGACTTTAACAAATTTTAGATTCCAAGGAGGCACTAGCGTATGTTTTGTTGCCCAAGAGAGCACTTCAGCATGTGTTTTGGCTCCAAAGAGGGCAGGTTATCATGTTTTAAACAGTCAAAGGGTAAAATGATTGTGGTTCACTGACCAAGAGGGAACTTAAGCACAAGTTTGTCACCGAGGAGGGAATTTTAAGACACATTTTGGCTCCCAAGAGGGCACTGTGGCGTATTTTGGTGCCCAAAGAAGGGCACTTTGGCACCTTTTTGGCTCCCAAGAGGACACTTTATCAGGTTTTAACCAGCTGAAGTGCTTGAATGGTGTGGTTAGCTAACCAAGACGCCCCTTTATTTTTTTTGCTTGTTATTTTGGCTCCCAGAGGGGAAAAACAGATTTTAGATCCCAAGGAGGCTCTACTTATGTTTTGTTGCCCAAGAGAGCACTTCAGCATGTGTTTTGGCACCCAAGAGGGCAAGTTGTCATGTTTTAGAAAGACAAAGGGTAAAATAATTGTGGTTCACAGACCAAGAGGGCACTCAAGCGAAAGTTTGGCACCAAGGAGAGAACTTTAAGAAGCGTTTTGGCTCCTAAGAGGACACTGTAGCATATTTTGGTGCCCAAGAGGCAGACACTTTAGCACATTTTGGTTCCTGAGAGAGTAATTCATCAGGTTTTAACCAGCTGAAGTGCTTGAATGGTGTGGTTGGCTAACTAAGAGGTCCCTGTTTTGTTTTGTTTTTTGGCTCCAATGAAGGGACTGCAATGGATTTTGTATCCCAAGGAGGCACAAGTGTATGTTTTGGTGCCCAAGAGGAGGGCACTTTTGCACAGCATGTGTTTTGGCTCCCAAGAGGGCAATTTATCATGTTTTAAACAGCCAAAAGACAAAAAAATGGAGTTGACCAATCAAAAGGGAACTAGAGCATGTGTTTTGGCTCCCAAGAATGGACTTAAGAGCAAATTTCAACTCTAAGGAGGGTATATTCAGTACATGTTTTGGCTCCCAAGAGGACACTTTATTTTTTTGAGCTTCCAGAAGGGCAACTCATTATGTTTCAACCAGCAAAAAAGGGAAGATAAGTGAGGTTAGTCAGCCAGGAATGCACTGTAGTGTATTTTGGCTCCCAACAGGGCACTTAAGCATTTTTAGCTCCTAAGAAGGGAAAGCTTATCATGTTTTTACCAGCCAAAGAGGCAGATTAGTGTGGTTTGCCAGTCAGGAAGGCAACATAGCATGTGTTTGGGCTCCCAAGAATGGACTCAAGGGTAAGTTTCAGCTCCAAGGGGGGTACATCAGTACATGTTTTGGCTCCCAAGAAGACAATTTGACATGTGTTATTGCTCCCAGGAGAACAGTTTTCATGTTTTAACAAGCCAAAGAGGCAGATCAGTGTGGTTTCACAGCCAGGAAGTTACTGAAGCATGTGTTTTGGCTCCCAAGTGCAAGTTTGGCACCAAGAAACGCAGGTTATCATGTTTTAGCCAGCTGAAGGGCTTGATTGGTGTTGTTGGCTAACCAGGAAGACACTTCATTCATTTTTTGGCCAAGAAGAAAGCGCTATTAAGTGCAAGTTTGGCACCAAGGAGGGCACTGTAGTGTATTTTGGAGCCTAAGATAAGGGCACTTAATTCCATGTTCTGTCAATTGTGAGCAAAAATCCAAGATGTCTAAAGGCTGTTCCCCATCTGAATAGTTTAAACGACTGAGCGGAGGTGTTCATCAGAGCAGTGTGTGGGAAAATTACACAAATCAAGAGTCTCCACTTAAGAACTCAGTGGCTACCCCTCTTAATATTGAAGTAAAATGCAGAAAGCTCATCCCTTGGAGTGGCACTTGGCTGTAACACTTAAAATGAGATGGTTTTCTACTTGAGTAAAATCTGCTCTTGTGCTGTAAAGAAGCAAAGACCTTGTGAACTTTTCTGCTTTGATCACCTCAGCAGCAGTCACACCTGCTTTCGCTAAAAGAGTACATGCTGGGAGGAAGAAAGATAGAAAAAAAAACTCCTCACAGGTTGAATTTCAGATGTGCCATAAAGTCCTGCAGGGTTCTAACTACTGACTTGACCTTTTTAGAGTTAGGACGGACCTCATCAGCACCAAACACCTCCTTTTTTTCTGTCCCCTGGCTCTTCACACTGTCAGGTGTTCCAGCGTGCTGCCGCTACAATTTATGTTCTGAGTCTGGAGAATGGAAATCCAGCAGAAGTCGCATTTTAAGGACACTCAGTGAGTCATGACTCAAATACACTCAGTAGTTTATGTGCAGAGATCAGAGTATTCACAACAGACTGAGCAAAACTCGATGGACACACCTGGATATTGCAACTGCTATCACAGTGTGGTTTGATTTGGCTGAACACGACAAGTCTACTTCATCAAAAATTCATTTTCAGAACAACAACAGTGAAAAAGGAAAATAGTTAAACCAACTTAATTGAATTGCTCTAATTGGGAACACCTAAATGAATTCAGTTCTTCGAAATCATGTCAGTAAGTTAAATTAACAACCTCAATTAAGTCAAATTCACTTAATATAATTCAACTCAAATTCACCCACTACATACAACAATCTAATGCAATATGCAGTAGGCACTGTATACTGTATTTGACTGTAGTTTGTAGTATGACAGGTCTGTTTGGTCTGTTTTGTAGTTTGTGACTCTGGTTCCCTGTTTGAGGAATGTGAGAGTAAAGCTGATGGATTTTTTCTTGACTTTATTGTAACTTACTATTATTAAGTTATTATTAAGTTATTATATATTAGGGCAGCTTAATAAATATAATTTAATAAATAATAAATATAATAAATCATTCTTTGTAAATAGTGGAAATATTTTTTTCTGAATTGCTATTTCAAATAACTATTTGAAGTCTTTATTATTATAGTAATAATGATAATGATAGTGTTAATGACAATAGTAATAATGACTGTGGTTGTTGCTATTATTTGCATTATTATTATAATTATTATAATTATTACTATAGCTAATTTTTTAGCTTTTTTTTTTTGATGTAAAAAGTTGGAATTTCGGGTTTGAAAAGTTGCAAATTTACAGAACAGGATTAAAACACAGACGTCCTCTGCAGTTGGTACAAATGATTATAGGTCTCAGCGCTTTAAACTGCATTAGTTTTACCAGGAGACCTCTGATCTTTGTAAAAACTGCAGAGGACGTCTGTGTTTAAATGTGGATGTTACAGCAAAATTCATCATATTTGATTTTTAATATTATACCATATGTTGTTCATTGAAAATAATCTGGATTGATGGATTTGGATTGATTTTTTATATTTAGAGATGATGGCAAAGCTGCTTCTTTCTCCAGTTTCCGTCATTTTCAATTCTGACCTGCGACCAGGCGCTTTGCATTGTGGGAAACAGTATGCCAGGTAGACTGGTCTGATGCATACTGAGAAATTTTCCTGGATCACTGGGACATCCAGGTAGTTTTGGCAAACTGCAACTTTAGCAAAGTTACAAAGTCTTTTTGAAGGTTGCCTGACCAATAGGCATTGAAATTTTCTTTTATAAGATTTTCAAGAGGCTCTTTTAAGAACTTCAAGTATAAAGCACTTGTATACTGGGGGGTCACCTCAGCTGTAGTTGATTCATTCTTTCGTGGCAACTTCTTTTGACGTCTCCTACTTCAGTTAAAACTCAACATTTAATTGAAACTTGTTGAATTTTTAAACCTTTAAACTAATTCCTTCAGACCAGATTAAAAACATTTGAAAAATGAACACAAGGCCAATATCGTCTCAAAGCCTTAACTGCATGAGGGAGCTTCAAAAATTGGAATCAATTTGATGAATACTTGACAAAGAAAATGTAATGCATATGAAATGAATTGATCACGGAGCGGGAGAACATTCAAAGTAAAATCACTGACTTTATCCATCACAGGAACGGGATTTATTCAGGTCATATTTTATGCAGATTGCTTTCTAATTTATATGAAAATTTCCACAAAATATTGAACTCACAGTTAATGGCACTTAAATGCCACAGGCCTTATTCCTTAATTTGTAATTTTCATAGATGTTAGAGTTGGAGTTATTTCTTTAATTCATGGAAAAGTCATTTTGAAGAGGAGGATGATGGGGAGATGTTCGGTTCTACATCAGGTAGATTCTTAATTTTCCATTTCTGCTCGTTTTTATTTTGCAATGTCCTTTTTTTCCACCCAGTTTTGGAAGCTATAAATGGATGCAGATCTTCTAAGCAAGGTGATAAAAATGTATTATGAAGCATCTGCACTTTTGAACCACGCGGCAGTTGAAAATGCATTAAAGTTCGCGAGAGAAGAGAAGAGAAGATGGACCCGAAGACGGAGCGAGAAAGAATGACGGAGGAAACTTCATAACAGTGCGTCGTCAGCAGAAGAAGTGCAGTATGTCTTATAGATGCGTGTGTGTGTGTGTGAGTGTGTGTGTGTGTATCAGGCGTGTGATACAAGGCTGAGGATGATGAGAGGATACAAATAGAGCAGGTGATAACATTCATCAGAACACATGAGCTGCACTTTAGGTGTGTGTGAGTGTGTGTGTGTGTGAGAGAGAGCATGCATATGAGTGTGCAAAGAGAAAGTAATAGAGGCCCCACACACACACACATACACACACCACCTCTGATTCATACATATGCAGCCGTCACATGGATAGATATTGTAATATCGCACTTCTGCTTGGGCATACTTATCCGGAATGAACAGGCACAATAAACACATTTATATTATGTGATACACACACACACACATAAACAGCTAGAAAGACTATTAACAAGGCCCACAGTTGATGTCAGCCATCACTTCAGCGCTGTCTCTATTGCACTTATCTCATGAATAGCTACTTCATCCCAGACTCTTTATCTCTCTCCCCCACCTCTCTCCCATTTTCGATTCATCCATTGATTCCTCGCTCGTGTAATTCAGTCTCTCTCGCCCCAAAATGCTTTTTTCATAGTCGTGCTGCTACCCAAAAAAAAAAAAAAAAAAAAAAAAAAAAAAACACATGCAGTGCACACTTTGGCTCCCAGGAGTGCAATTTATAATGTTTTAACTCGTCAAAGGGTAACATTATTGTGGTTCGCCAACCAAAATGGTTCTTAAATGTGTGTTTTTGCTCCCATGAAGGCACTCAAAGTGCAAATCTGGGCCCCGAGAGAGTACTTTGCCCTATTTTGGCTCCCAAAAGGGCACTCAAGTATAGGTTTTGGTGCCCGAGATTGTACTTTTGCACGTTCTGGCTCCACTGGTGGCACATTAGCACATATTTCGGCTCCCAAGAGGAGGGAACTTGTGTTTGACTCCCAGGAAGGATGTTTATCATGTTTTAACTAGTCAAAGGGGCATAAGAGCGTGGTTCATCAACATGAAGGATACTTAAGCATGTGTTTTGACTCCCAAGAAGGCATGACAGCGTATCTTTTGGCTCAAAAAAGGGCAATTAAGCATATTTTGACTCCCAAGAGAACACTTAAGCATGCGCTTGGCTCTTGCAAGGGCACTTTGGCACATCTTTTGGCTCCAACGAGGGCACTTATGCATGTTTTGCCTCCCAGAAGGACAATTTATTACAGCTCTGGAAAAAATTAAGCTACCTCTGCAAATTTTCAGAAATCAGCATCTCTACATATTTGACAGTCATTCCATTGCAGTGCCTGTTAAATTCCAACACAAGCTCACCTGTTTCTGCCTGTTTCTCCCTAACAAGGTACTGATGAGGTCATCACCTGAACCAAATCTTACTTAACTTGAAAATGTAAAAAACCAATTGCTGTGGTCATCACTCTCTTCTGTGAAAGACTGGTGGAAAACACGCCAAGATGAATGAGAGATGTTATTGCAAATCAGGGTTATTCTACCAAATATTGACTTCTGAATTTTTTTTAAAGTTAAAACATGAGTAATGTGTTGTATAAAATTGAATGTAAACTTGTTTTCTGCATTATTTGAAGTCTGAAAATAGTGGGCCTTTTGGGTATTTTAACCATTTTTTCTTTTTTTTTTTGCAAATAAATGCTCTAAATGACAATATTTAGGATTTGGGAGTAATGTTGTCAGTAGTTTATATACTAAAACAAAAATGTTAATTTTACTCAAAAAAAACACCTATAAATAGCAAAATCAGACAAAAAATTTGCAGTGGTCTCTTAATTTTTTCTAGAGCTGTATGTATAACCAGCCAAAGGAGCAGAAAAATGTGGTTTGCCAACTAGGAAGGCACTGGTACAGGTATTTTGGCTCCAAAGAAGGCACTTAAGAGAAAGTCTGGTACCCATGACTTTATCTCTATATCCTTGATATAGTTTTGGCTCCCAAAGGGGCACTTTAGGGTGTGTTTTTGTTCCCAGGAGGCCAGCTTATAAAGTTCTAACCAGGCACAGGAGGAGAGTAGTGTGGTTTGCCAACTAGGAAGGCACTTTGGCATGTGTTTTGGCTCCCAAGAGGACACTAATGATCCAATCTGGTTCCAAGAAGGGAACTATAGCACACTTGGGACTGTGCTCACAAGAGCAGAATTTGGTGCATTTTCTTGTTTTCCAACAACTGAGTCGCTAGTAGGAGTGACCCCCCCCCTGACCCCCCATTGTGCACACCACTGCCCTTCTTATCTATTGGTGTATTCACAGACTTTCCCCAAGAAGCCTTACTTTATAAAATGAAGTTTCCAATGAACCACCTTAAATATTCATTAGTGTTTGAAAACACAAATTATCTTCATGTTTTTCAATCACATCCCAAAAAAAATAAGTTCTCAAGCTTCACTAGCTTTGGACTTATAACATTTTACCTGAAGACAAAGAGATAATTCAGCCCCTTTCCATAACCAAGTCACAAAAATTCATACATATTATTACATTTTTTTCCATGCCCTCTGACAAGCCAATTCCTGCAGTTACATCAATCTGAAAATATTTATCACCATCAGTCTTCATTCTGTCTAATACTTGTAATGTTTTCAAGAGCAGTGAAGTATGTTTGTGTGGGCGTGCGAGGGCAATTGTGGGTGATTTGCTGCTGAATGTGGAGTTTGAATAAACGCAATCGTGTGTGAGGGTTGCTTTTCAAAAGTGCTGCTTCGCGAGCACATAATCATCATCATCATCATCATCATCCATCCTCCAAGAGATCTGAGGGAGGGCGGCAGAGTTTTCTACAAGTCAGCGAGTGAGTGTGATACGTCTGTGCATTAATGATGGTGCAGAGAAACCGTGTGTATGTGTGTTTGTGCTGGATTTTTGGTCATACAGGTGACATGAGCAGGCAGAACAGAAGAGGCTTTGTACTTCCTTATCTTCCATCTCTCTCCCTTTGAAGAAAACGTCTCTTTGGACCAGCTCCTCCGTGCGCTCGCTCTCCAAAAGGAGGGTCACGCCACATTCTGCCGCCTTCCTATGAAAATCAATGCCGCTCCATTTTCTCAACTTTGAAATCCCGAGTGCTATTTCACACAAGCTTCACCTTCTAATGGGCTCTCGGCCACTCTTCATTGCAGATCAACTGGATGAATAAAACATGTCCAACATGTTCAGTGAAGCAGACCTGACCTGCCAGTCATGAGATTAACTGAATACAGAATTAGAGTTTGTATAAATATCACTTTTCATTTCTGTTTGTCTGATATTTGCACATACAAAATAAAAGTGTCACCAAGAGAAATAATATCAAGAAAACTGCCAACTCGTGTTTCATCAAAGATGTTCAAACACTGCAGATTGAGCAGACAGACTGATTGCGTTCCCAGAGGGGGCATATTTTGCAACTTGACATTTCGGATGATGACAACCTCTCTGTGCCTGCTCCTCTGTTTGTTATGGCAATTAAACAGTTTGTCCGGTTCAAAGCTCTGATGAGGCCTCGTTGACTCCTTAATTAAGGACCTGATCTTTGGGCTACTGACCCTCAAGAAAGACGAAGAAAGAAGAAGAAAGAAGAGCACTGACATTCTTTGAGCTAAGAAAAGTGAGTCTTTGAAAACATTTAAACTTAGGTTGGGACTTTAATGCATGAATTGTGATTAATTAATTCCAATAATATTACAAATAGTCTGGTAAAAAGCGATGGCTTGACGCATGCGCAAGTAATATTAACTTTTTTACATTCTCTATGGCAGTGATTCCCAACCTGTGGGTCGCAGCCCCCTGGTGGGCCGTGAAGGCATTGCAAGTGGGCCGCTGAATCCTTTCTAAAACAGTATTATACTTGTGGGGGGGGGGGTTTTTAGACATACAAATATACAGAACAATGTTTAGAATGTTAAAACTCAGTTACGTTTTTGAGAATTCTAAAAATGTTAACATATTCATATACTTTTAAAGAAGTCCTGTAAGAAGGCACTTTAGAGCCCAATATGTAACAATGACCCAAAATGTAATAATAAAATAAATGTTATAAAACTCAAACATTTATCAAAAGTGCTTAATAATACTAATACTAATATTAATACTACTACTACTAATAATAATAATAATAATAAAAAATTTGATTTAAGGATGCCTTTCATGGCACCCAAGGTCACCTCACAAGAATAAAAGTGCATTAAAGAGGACTTCACCCAAACTGTTATGGAAAATTTTAAAAAAGTAGTAAAGCATGGAATGCAATAAGTTATCATGTTTTGATATCAGCGTCTGTTGAAATTGACAATATTGAGTCGTTAGTAAATTTGGGGTTTTATTACATTTTTCTGTAACATTTCAGGCTCAGCACTTTTGTTACATATATTTCAGGTTGTCACAATTTTTTGATGACATTTCAGCTCTCAGTTACAAACTGACCATTAAATATCCTCCATATTTATGGGTTTGGAGTTGAGCCACAATCATTTGTGAGACGTTAAAGTGGGCCCTGAGTTGGAAAAGGTTGGGAACCACTGCTCTATGGATTTTACACTACATGCCTGGTACCACTTGTCAAAAAACAGGCTTTTCTCGCACGCAAACTCGACGTAGGTTTGGTTGGCAGTTTTATCACTCGTTCCAAATTTTTTGTGAGTACTCAAAAAGTGAACTTCGTGAGTAGTTAGATTTGTTAAATGCGCTCATGCCAAACTTAATAAACATGTTTGTGTTGGTGATGAAAACCTAATCCACTTCAATAGGTTTAACTGAAAATGCAGATTTGTTACAGCTATGAAAGCCAGTTAGATAAGTACGACATAACAGAATATGCAAGATTCTTAGCAACGAGTAAGGTATTCAGCAAAATGTAAGGCGATCGGCAAAATGTAAGGTGATCGGCAACATGCAAGGTAGCCAGCATCATGAAAGTAATTCAGCAACATGCAGAGTAATCAGCAACATGTAAGTTAATCAGCAACAGCAACACGTAGGGTATTCAGCAATATGGGAGGTGTTCGGCAACATGCCAGGTAATCAGCAGCATGTAAGTTAATCAGCAACAGCAACACGTAGGGTATTCAGCAACATGGGAGGTGTTCGGCAACATGCAAAGCACTCAACTACATGTAAGTTTATCAGCAACATTATGGTAATCAGCAACATGTGAGTTGATCAGCAACAAGCAAGGTAATCAGCAACAGAAACAGGAACAGTGTTCAGCAAAATGCAAGGTAATCAGCAATAGCAACAAGTAAGGTGTTCGACAACTGCCATGGTAATCAGCAACAAGTAAGGTGTTCAGCAACATGGGAAGTGTTCAGCAGCATGTAAGAACATCAGCAACAAGTAAGGTATTCAGCAACATGCAAGGTAATCAGCAACATGGGAGGTGTTCAGCAACATGCAAGGTAATCAGCAACCCATAAGGAAATCAGCAACATGAGAGGTGTTCAGCAACATGGGAGGTGTTCAGCAACATGTAAGGACATCAGCAACATGTAAGGAAATCAGAAACAGCAACAAGTAAGTATCATTATTAACATGGAAGGTGTTCAGCAGCATGTAAGGTTATCAGCAACATGCAGATTCCCAGCAACATGTAAGGTTATTAACAACATGCAAGGTAGCTAGCAATGTGTAATGTAATCAGCAACATGTAAGGTTATTAGCAACATGCAAGGTGTTCAGCAGCATGTAAGGTTATCAGCAACATGTAAGTTAATCAGCAACAAAAACGTGTAAGGTAATCACTAGCCTGAGAGGTGTTCAGCAACACTACAGGTTATCAGCAACATGCCAGGTAATCAGCAACCCGTAAGGAAATCATTAATATGTAAGGAAATCAGCAATGCATAAGGTAGCCAGCACCATGAAAGGTATTCAGCAACATGCAGCGTAACCAGCAACATGTCAGTTAATCAGCAACAGCAATTATTAAGATAATCAGCAAAAAGTAAGGTGTTCAGCAACATGCAAGGCATTCAGCATGTGTAAGGTAATCAGCAACATTATGGTAATCAGCAACAAGCAAGATATCCAGCAACATATCAGTTGATCAGCAACAGCAACACATAAGGTAATCAGCAACATGTATTACATCAGCAACATGTAAGGTAATCAGCAACATGCCAGGTAATGAGCAACATGTTTGGAAATCTGCAGCATGTAAGGTGTTCAGCAACATGCAGCGACCAGCAACATGTAAGTTAATCAGCAACATGGGAGGTGTTCAGCAACATGCAAGGCACTCAGCATATGTAAGGTAATCAGCAACATTATGGTAATCAGCAACAAGCAAGATATCCAGCAACATGTAAGTTGATCAGCAACAGCAACACATAAGGTAATCAGCAACATGTATTACATCAGCAACATGTAAGGTAATCAGCAACATGCCAGGTAATGAGCAACATGTTTGGAAATCTGCAGCATGTAAGGTGTTCAGCAACATGTAAGTTAATCAGCAACAGCAATAATTAAGATAATCAGCAAAAAGTAAGGTGTTCAGCAACATGCAAGGCACTCAGCATATGTAAGGTTATCAGCAACAGCAATAAGTTAAATGTTCAGCAACATGGGAGGTAATCAGCCACATGTAAGTTAATCAGCAACATGTAAGGTGTTCATGAACATGGAAGGTATTCAGCAACATGTCAGGTAGCCAGTAGCATGCAATGTAATCAGCAACATTTAGATCATCAGCAACATGTCAGGAAATCGGCAACATGTCAGATACAACATGTGAGGTGTTGCACATAAGTTAGTTGTTGCCCTAGTTGTTACTTTTAAATTCGTTCCAACACAATTCAGTTCAGTGGATAAAGTTTACATAACTGTATTAAGTAATTCAATTTTTTTGTCTATTCTTGTTTTTAAAAGCCTAAAACAACAAATTGGCAATATTTAGATACTTTGTCCCGGCAACAACTGCCCTTATTGTGCAGCACCTTTTAAAAAGTACTGAGAACAAGGCTCCACTCACCAACTGGCTGTGACAGCTGCGCGCGCCTGGATGATGAGGTCCCAGAGCTTGAGGGCAGAAGCTGCACACTGACGAATCCAAGAGGCAGAGAAGCTGATGGACGCCGGATAGATAGACCGGACACATCCTGCACCTGAGTCCCTGGTGTCACTGTCAGCTCCTCTGTCAACAATCCTGCTCCTCCAGTGACAGCCTCGGATGAGTCCTGGACACAACAGGGGGCTCGGTCCAAGGTTCCGGTAGGTTCCTCTCAGACTGGTCAGAGACCGCGGACCACAGTCGGTGGAAACAGCCGGAGAAAGTGGTGTTCCACTACAGTGTCTCTGCGCGTGTCTCATACACCTGGAGAATAATAATGAAACTCTCAATCAGCAGGTCTACCCTCCTCTGGCACCACCCTGGGTCACCATCTTCTCCACCCACTCTGCCGGGGCACTTCCTGCACGCGGGGCTCTGCCACTCCACACCACTCTTCACACCTGCGCCGCAACCGCGACAGGTTTAAGAGACCAACATCCCCTTTTAGCTGGCTGTCCTCCCTGCGCACTATCGCCCTCTCACGCCCCTCTAGTAAGCGGGTTTGACCCATAGACTGTATAATGAGTGGACGTAACAACGTTCGGCTCAAACTGAAGCCTCCAGCAGATGCCCCGCCCCCTGGTGTCTGGCTGCAGTATAGGTCATAAGCCCCGCCTCACCATGTATTCCAGATATGAGCCGGGAAAACTTTAAAAAATGACGATACCTCGTAGAAACGTTTCTCTCATCTTTATGCCAAGGTAGTGTGACGATGTCATCTGGCTGCATGGTGTTCAGGTGTTTTTTTTCTGAGAAGTTAGTTTCTCATTAGTTATTGGACGTTAAAAACCGCGATATAAGTTTTGTTTTACCATAGTTGACAGCTGCCGTTCGTGAATAGTTTTTACCGGGGATATAAGAAACTTCGGGAAAGAGCCAAAAGGAGACTAAACCTTCTAAAGAAGAACAAATAAATATTTTCATTTCTCTTTTTTACTTGGCTCCACCGGAAATTCTCTACTGCGCAGACTCTGGCTGCACAATGGCGGATAAAGAAACGGTTTTTTTTGGCTTCAAAAACGTAGAACGGTGACAGGCAGAAGCACGCTGTCCATTCTATATACAGTCATTGGTTTGATCTCATGGGTATGAAGAACTTTCCCCCGCTGCCAGGGGCTGTGCGCCCTGGATCTGTGCGCTCCACTTCCGCACCTGCTACGCACGCAGCGCGGTGCGGACGCATCATCCTCGCGACGACGGCTGCTTAAGGAGGCTGTGGCCGCACACTGCCGCCCATGAGGAACATTCAGCCCAGCGCAGGGCCGTCCACACAGGGAGGAAACCCTGCAGCAGCGTAGGATCACCGCCGACGCACCAACTCCATCGTCGGGGGCGTCGGGTCCCGCGGGGCTGTCACCCACTGTCACCCTGGGGCTAAGGTAAGAGACGTCCTGGTTGAACTCCTCAGCCTGTTTTCCCAGTTTATCTCCATAAAGAAGTTAGTGGTTCATGTTGGCACAAATGACATCCCGCGGCACTGCCAGGTTTTAAAAGTTGCCAATGATCGGTCGCGGCTGTGGTGGTTTTAACAGGTTTCTTAAGCTCCACACCTGCTGCCAGCTCGGCTTCGGTTTTCTTGACAATTTTAATTTGTTTTGAGGTCGCCCTTTTTTTTTTAAACGCGACGGACTTCATCCAAATCGCGCTGGCTCACAAATCGTGGATGCAAATCTGTTTTATTCCGTCTCTAAGTCAAACTGTTTTGCGAAAGACAACAAACTGAAACTGCACACGTGCACTGACGAGCCTGTCTCAGACTGACGCCCACCTAAGCCCCTCCCCTCTGAACTTCTGCCCAATCAGCTTCGTTGTATCTCATTCAAGTTCTAGACTGAATAATGAGCCTACTGTAAATTCACCTCAGTCAATTAATGACAAGTTAGGGTGTTTTTAAATCCACTTAGTTCTTTTATACTGGTTTTATGTCATACTAGACCCCTCCCCCCACATTTTAAATGGTTTTAACAAAAAGAGAGTCGGTAGAAACCTACAAAACTCATTTTAAATCCAACCCCTGTTCAGGAACACTCACTTAACATTGGTCTGTACAATATAAGATCTGTAGCAAATAAACCTTAAAACCTGTCAAGATTTTGTTGAATCAGACAAAATTAACTGAAATCTGGTTACAAGCTGGTGACTCAGCCCCCTGAATGAGATAAGATAAGATATCTATGTATTTATTTATCTCCCTATTTATACATTCACTTACGAGTTAATTTTACACATTAATGTTTTTATTTATTTATTTTTAATGAGTTGAGCACTCCAGTTATCATTTCCATTCTAATTTTAGGCTGTTTTTTCCTCTTTATTGCCTTATTTATTCGCTGCTTTATTTCACGCAAGTTGTTTTTATCCTCTCTACTGTTTTTGTACTCTCTACCTCGAACCCGGGCCGCCCGCTCGAGGGCAAGCCTCATGGTGCGCAGCCATATCCACTAGGCCATCCGCGCCCCAACATCCTTTTTCTGACAGCAGAACTCTTCTTTGTCACAGCAGACGCGAGTCTTTTAAGTCTTTGGTGTCGGACTCATTGACCCCAAGGTTTTCACGTTGTACATTGTGTAGGTTTGTTGTGACGACTTGAATTGAGTGTGTCATCCTGTCATGGCTAACCTGCTGAAGCTATTGTGTCATGTTTCAGCACAAACAGGATCAATATTTCTTCCTAGCACAAATTAGCTCATGTGGCGGTCACCGAGTTCTCTCTACAGATACAAAAGCCGTTCAGGTTCAGTGCGTTTTCTTTGCTGACGGCAAATAGACCTTTGTAACTAAATGGACTATAAAGAAATCTTTCTTTAGTTTCTGTGCAGAAAATATCTGAGATTGCAGATCCAAGCAAAGATTGGTGTCATAATCTTGGTTTTCCTGCCCCCAAAACTTATTTTTTCTTCTACCATTGCAAACTTTATTGGTGATTATTATTCCCTGCTGCTCCAACCAGAGACTTCCTCTTCCATTTGATTATCAGTCTTCCCACTTGTTGCACGGCACAGGAGACATTCCTGTTCGTTACTTCACAAAAATACAATCAAAAACAGGTTAACAAAACATCAGGAGTAAGTAGAAATAACAGGAATCAGAGCTGTCCTCTTTATTAATCTTTTACCCTTGTGTACTTGAGAGCATCAGGGAGCCAATTTCAGCTCGGAGACAGCCGCCGTGCTGTTAGTTAAATTTGTACTCTGACCATGAATATATAAACGGCAAATGGAAAGTGTTCTTTGTTCAAAAGACTTTGTCCTCTACAACCTGTGGGCGTGTGTGAGACACTCAATAATGTGTCTGACAGCGGGGAGCAGAAATATCCCTGCTGAGTGAGTGCCCTTGTTTTTAAATCATGTTGATGTGTATTTGACTGAACGCAGGTATCTATGTATGTGTGACTGTGGTTTGACAGTCGACACCTGCATCTCAGCCATGAGTTTGAGAGAGACCTGTTTGCAATTTTCACTAATTCTGAATTTTAGTCTCCAGTGAACCAAAATGTTCCAAATAAATGGTTTTCCAGTGTCTATTTTCATAGTTCTGTACTTGTCACTTTTTTGGGGGCAAGATGCACAAATATAATCTGCTTTCCAATCAACAACTGACACACAATAGACAACTTGAGCACAGTGGCATGCAAAGACATTGTGAAGGGCAGGGGCAAAATAAAGAGGAAAAGGGCACATACAGCATGCATTTTGGATCCCGAGAGAGCACTTAGGCGTCTTTCTCCAAGAAGGCATTTAAGTGTTAAGTGTTTTAGCCCTAAGAAGACCAGCTCACAATGTTCTGAAAAGCCAAAGAGTAAGACTAGTGTGGTTTGCAAACCAGGATGACACTTTAGTGTGTGTTTTGGCTCCCAAGAAGGCATTTCTGCACATTTTGGTTCCCAAGAAGAGGACTCTTAAGGGCCTGTTTTGGCTCCTGGTAGGTCAGCTTATAATGTTTAAACCAGCCAAAGAGTGAGATTATTTGGTTTGCCTGGCTGGCACTTGAGTGTGCATTTTGGCTCCCAAGACATAGCTATGGCACATGCTTTTGCTCCCAAGAGGAGAGGGCACTTTAGGCATGCATTTGGCTTTTGATTTGGAACTTTTGCACGTTTTGGTTCCCAAGAAGAGGGCACTAAAAGACATGTTTTGGCTCCTAGGTGGTCAGTTTATCATGTTTAGCAAGACAAAGGGTCAGGTTAGTGTTGTTTGCCAACCAGGAGGCTAATTTAGTACATGTTTTGGCTTCAAAGAAGTCACTGTGGCACATGCTTTGGCACCAAGGAGGGCAGTTCACCATGTTTTTACCAGCCATATGGAAGATTAGTGCTTACTTCAGCATTTGTTTTGGCCCCAAAATGGTACTTTAGTGCAAGTTTGGTACCTCAGATGGCACCTTGGGTGTGTTTTGGCGCCCAAGGGGCCGCTTTAATACACATTTTGTCCTCATGTAGGGCTGTTTAGTGAGTGTTAGACAACAATTAGACCAAAAGAAAGAGGACTAACAGAAATGCTTCACATTGACTTTATCCTCCAGTCATGCTGGGGCGGTTTTCTTCTGTGTGACCTTCACAGAGTGATGTACATCAGTTTCTGTTTTCCTGTAAACCCATGACATCATCATCAAACATAACATTTTTATTCTTATTTTCCACTTACCTGTATTTAAATTAAATGCTTTGGCCAACAAATATTTTTCACCATTACACTCACTGTACACCAGAAAACACATGTAGGGTGCAGAAAATCTTTTAGAGAGGGGGGTTGTTATGCTTTGGGGGGCTTTAAACTGTCCCTCTGTTCCCCTAGTGGTAGTTTTACGGGATTAGAATCTCAAAAATATTCATGTTTTTCCTCACAATGTTGATTTAGAAACATTTACTTCAGCCTTTATCTGTTTTAGCTGCTCCCCTCTTTAAGTTAACCCCCTTCCTTCTGATTGGCTGATTGAAATGCATTGGTGGTATGAAGCTTGTTCGCCTGTGAAACTTCATGAATAAGTGTGTGGAAAAAAAGTCATGGCTTATAACCCTTTGGTGATGTAAATACCTTGTTTCAACATTTCCAGAGTCTCCTTTTGACCATTTCTGCTCAACAGAAAGGTGATGAAATGATTTTTTCTTGTCAGGTGTAGAACTGTCAGCGAACTCAGCAGTTAGAAGTATTGATAGTTTTAGCCTCTCCATGATTTGTGTTCGTGGAAAACAGCTGCTGTGTGGATAAAGTCGATCGTGTTTCCCCTGCTGGATGACTGACCTCACTCTCAGAAACTCAGTTAGTTAAAATGTAGTAGGAGTCTTCCCCAATTAGCTGAAAAAGCTGCTCTCTGTATCACAAATTCTCTAATGGATGAGCTGAACACGGCTAAAGGGAGGAGAGAACAACCGAGCTGATTGGTCCTCGGTGCCGGGACACAGTCGATACTCGTGCCCCCTGTGAGGAATGATCTTCCCAACGTGTCTGGAAAAGAACAAATGTCTCAGGACAGCAATCACTGGGATAGATTTTTTTTCTCTTCGTTTTGGGCCGGGCTGTTTGCTGAAAGCTTGAACCATCAACTAAAAGTGAGACTGATCGGCCAATTTTTCCAGTCTGTTCATCTGGCTGTGTTATTGACCACACTCCTGACACTCTGGTCTTCATAATCATAATGGGATTAATTATTAAAGATCTCCAACAGGAATTACATGCTGCAAGATGGAGTCAAAGTAATTATGTTTTCAATGTTTTTCCCCTTTATAACATGACTGAACAATCCAACAGGACTGAGGCTGAAAAAAACACACACAAATGTAATTGCGCTACACTTATTAGATCCATCTCCCATCAAAAAGTTCTGAGTGGATACAACATAATGACTGCATGTGTTCAATCACCACTCAAAAAAACAACAACAGAACAAATAAAAATGTTATTTTCCATTTTCAATATTATATATAAACAAATAAAACCCAGAGCAGCAGGGATTGAGGGATTTCTGCTTAAAATTTAAACCCTCTGATTGATGATTTTCCACAGGATAGTGGATACTTATTTGAGTATGGGATATTGGCGCATAATTATATAGTTGCATGGATTGACAAAAAGCCACATATAGGGCACATTTTGACTCCCCGGAGGAAACTTAAGCACATGTTTTGGCTTCCATTAGGTCACTTTAGATCAAGTTTGCCACCAAGAGGGCACTTCAGAGCATGTTGTGGCTCCCATGATAGCTCTGCGGCATATTTTGGCTCCAAAGACGGCACTTTAAGATATGTTTTGGCTCCCAGAGGATTGTACACTGGTCTGTTTGGCTCCCAAGAGGGCACTTTAGCATGTGTTATTGTACCTTAGAGGACATTTTAGCATGTGTTTTGCTTCCATGGAGTATCTTTAGCATATTTTGGCTCCCAAGAAGGCACTTTAACACATGTTTTGGCACCGAAGAGGGCACTTAAGCATGTGTTTTGTTCCTTAGAGGGCATTTTTGTGTGTGTTTTGCTTCCATGAAGTATCTTTAGCATATTTTGGCTCCCAAGAAGGCACTTCAACACATGTTTTGGCTCCCAAGAGGAGGGTATTCTAGCCTGCTTGGCTCCTAAAGTGGCACCTAAGTATGTTTTGACTCCTGAGAGGGCATTTTTGTGTGTGTTTTGCTTCCATGAAGTATCTTTAGCATATTTTGGCTCCCAAGAAGGCACTTCAACACATGTTTTGGCTCCCAAGAGGAGGGTATTCTAGCCTGCTTGGCTCCCAAAGTGGCACCTGAGTATGTTTTGACTCCTGAGAGGGCATTTTTGTGTGTGTTTTGGCTCAGTTCAAGTCGCTTTCACATATTTTGGCCCCCGAGAGGAGGGCACTCTCGTCTGTTTGGCTCCCAAGACAGCACTGCATGTTTTGGCTTCCAAGAAGACAGTCTATCATATTTTAACCTGCCAAAGGAGCAGATGGTTGTGGTTGGTCAACCTGAAGGGGACATGAGTGTCTTTGCTTTCAAGAATACACTTCGGTGCAAGTTTGGCTCCAAGGAGGTCACTTTTGTATGTTTTGGCTTCAACAAGTGCACTTTAGTGCCACTCAACAATGGATCCCCCAACCTCTTCTGTGCACACCACTGTGTATTAATAATAACAATTATAATCGTACATTTTATTTATATAGCGCTTTCCAGTGACTCAGAGATGCTTTACAAGGTAAGACTGCAAGAGAAGCTCAACTCCCCCTCAAATACAAGAAAAAAAAAGTGGTGAAATTTGTACTGCTGTGTGTACATTTCATTGACTAAATATGCGCTAGAACACGTTTACCTTTTGTTCAGCTACTTATCACAGGAAACCGACACAACTTCCTTCTCGTTCACCCACACAGCTCTTCAATAAAGAAGAGTAAAGTAGGTTGTTCCACTGCACAAAACTGGACGATCATTGGATAAATGCTGGGCTCAGTGTCTCTGGGGGTCTATGGGCAGTGGGCAGGCACGGACGCTCGACTTCTGCATGATGATTGGATGATCTGTCTGAGGCTAAATCTCTTTTTGACTGACAGTGAAATGAGCGAATTAGTTATCTTAAAGCATTTTCAAAGTGTTTCATTCCATTTGTCTTTATCAAAATCGACAGCAGGGTCACAGATCTGAAAAGAAAAAGTAGGGTAGAATTTACATCTAAATAAACAATCATGTTTATGATGTAGGCCGGGGGGGAAAAATGAGCTTCCCCTTCTTGAAAGACCAGCAGCCCCCACTGGTACTCTCCCCCAGGCAGAGCTGTTCTTTTGGTCGAAAAAGCACCTCAAGGTTGTCACGGCGACAGGCTGAGAGTTTGAAAAGAGAGCGAGAAGAGCAGATGTCCGCAATGTTGGAGCCACTCAGTGGACTCCAGCTGGAAATGAAAGGTACACACAGTCACACACTTTATCTTGTTTACCTTGAGCTGTGATGGTCACGGCATTGACATTATTGTGTAATCACACTTTAGATTCCTAATTAAGGCCTCGTTTTCCCCAACTCCTTAAGTACCCCGCTAATTAAGCTCTAATTAACTCTGATGTACTTTATTAGATTCTTAACAGCAATGATTCCCAATCAAATTATTTCCTGATAAATGTTTGTAAACCTAAAAACACAATCCTGAATGACGTGCTGATTTTTCTGCCGGGGTGCGATGGGAGGGTTTAATTAAACACTTGGCTGGAAGTATGTAACGAGTGAGAACGATGAACTGTGATAAGCTATGTTTATTCATAATTTACAAAGAATCTCACCCCCTGTTCTCTCCACTCTACGAGGCATGATGAACACAAACTAATTAACTGAAAGAGTGAGCAGAGAAGAGGTGAAGGCACCAGGGATCAGGTAAATGAACGAGTATGAGTGTGATATACGGCTTCATGTTCACTTTAATGGGAATGTGTCGGAGAAACCTATACAAAGGTATCCACTTTTCTTCTCCTGGACGAAATTCCCCTCAGCCCTGAACTCCCACACAGCCAAATATAGGGCAGAGAAAAGAGCCCGCTCTAATGTTGTTATAATGTGATGAGCATTGACTGGTAAAGGCCCTATGCAGTGAAAAATGTCTTCTGGAGGTGTTGTGAATTGCACTTCACACTGCAGTTCTCTGAGGATATGATACAGACCAAAAGTTTCATAAAAGTTTACCTATTAGAAATTGCCCTCGAAAAAGACCTGAATCATTTTCCTCAACTGTTTGGTAAATGTACTGTGAAGTTCTGATGCGATGTGCTCTGCTGCTCATCAGCTTGCAAACCTCCTGCCTATTTCCTTTTTATCAGGTTCACTTGTCATAAAGTCAGCTCCAATCTCCATTTCATGGGTTCTTTAACAAGCCAGATTGTTCTGAATTTTCCCCCTGCCATTGGAGAGTCATTTTTTATTCATGTGCGCCCACCTTCAACTCAATTTCAGCCCCTTAAACATTTCAAGTATCCACAGTCGAAAAGGCAGCTGTATGTCTCAGGGCGGATCGCCTCATTAAGAAAATACAACAGGGATACGTTTTATCTCTGCTCATGGTCAGACTTTGTTCAATGTATCTCAAACTCCAACCAGTAGATGGTGCAGGTTGACGAGCAGTGTTTCAAATTCCCTTAAAATTCACTTTTAACATCAATATTTCACTGGCTTATGAGTTTTTCTGGTAGCTTTGTAGAGTCAGTACCAATATGGAAGAGGATAAATTCAGTTTTTCTTATTCTGGCAACAAAGAAATCAACAAACAAAGCCAAAAAGAGAGTTACAATAGGGTTGCAAAATTCTGGGAATTTCTAAAGCTGGAAATGTTCCATAGGTAACAGTAATTAACAGGTATTTTCAGGGACAAAATGTGCAATTAAGTAGCCACCTAGTTGGGGAACGACACTTATCTGCCCCTTGCAGTGGTTTAAACATGATAGACCGCTCTCCTGGGAGCCAAAACACATCCTAAATTGCCCCCTTGGACACCAAAATAAGAGAAAAATTATCTCTCGGGAGCCAAAATGTGCCTTCGGTGACCCCCTGGTGCAGAACTTGCACAACAAGAACGAGCCAAAACAAATCTTGAGTGCCCTCTTGATTGGAAACTACTCTGATCCGCCCCTTTGGATGGTTTAAACTTGATAAGCTGCCCTTTTGAACGTCAAAGCATATGGTAAAGTGACCTCTTGGGAGCCAAAATGTGCAAAGTGCATAGTTTGGTTGGTTTAAACACAATAGATTGCTCACCTGGGAGCCAAAGCACATGCAAAAGTGCTGCCTTGGGAGCCCAAATCTACCAAAGTGCCCTCTCAAGAGCCAAAACGTGCTAAATTAGCCTCTTGGAAGCCAGAATATTCCCCTTAAGTGCCCTTCTTTGGCCCCTTGCACCAAAGCATCTGCAAGGGAGCCAAAACACATGCTTATTGCCCTCCTGAATGTGAAACACTCTGATCTGCCCTTTTTGCTGGTTTAAACATGATAAACTGCCCTCTTGAAAGCCAAAGTATATGTCAAAATGCACTCTTGGGAGCCAAAATACGCAAGACTACATAATTTGGTTGGTTTAAACATGATAGACTGCTCCCCTGGGAGCCAAAACACATGCTAATGTATCATCTTTGGTGCAAAAATATGTGCTTAAGTGTCCTTTTAAGAGCCAAAATATGCTAAAATGTCATCTCAGGAACCAAAACATGTGCTAAGGTGCCTTCTAAGGAGCCAAAATATACCCTGGATTGCCCTCCTTGAACCCAAACTTGCTTGAAAGCGCCTTTTAGGGAACCAAAACACAACACTAATCTGCTTTTTGGCTGGTCAAAACATGATAAATTGACTCCCTGGGAGCCAAAACATGTGTTAAAGTGTTCTATAGGGAGCCAAAATGAAGCTGTATGTGCCTTTGTTTTTCTTTTAGCCCTGCACTTTAAAATACCTGAATCAGTAATCACTCATCACATGCTTTCTAAGATTGAATTTCTCTTTTTCTGTGGCAGGTTTTCTTCTCTTTCTTATTTGTTCTCAGTTTTCTAGTGATCAGTTTGTCAGCTGCTGACCGTTGATTTGTGTGTATCATATGTGCTTTATGTGCATCAGCGTGTGGGTAGTCGGCAGCAGAGTGAAACATGCTGATGGTAATGAAGGCTGTAGGACCAGAGAAGAGCTGGAGAGCAGGTCAAGTAGATCACAGTGAAGCACACACACACACACACACACACACATGGTGCATCTGCGTAGTTAGCACATGCATCGAGCTAACACACCTTTCTGCACCTCGATGACTTTGAGGACTTTGCTCGTTCAGGGATTACTTTCTCATACACATACATGAGCACGCGGGCCACACACCCACTCATCTCACAAACTCTGCTCTGCTTCTAATTTCTGACAAAGCAACACCAGAGCAGACCTCAGGCACATAATAAGCAGCTCATAAAAATAGAAACACTGGATTCGCACAAAGAGCAGCTGCTCGGCTTTCAGAAAATGCTAATTCTGCCATGTCGCCATGTAGTAATGTATGGGGTACAGGGGCTTCTAAAAAGAAAAGATGCAGAGGGAAATACAGGTGAAGATTCATTAAAATAGTAAGAAAAATAACAATAATGCAAATTTTAATCCATATTTAGAGCAGAAATCTACCAAACTGTTTTGTTTTTTGTGATATCCAGAGATTATCTATATGTATTTGAAACAAACAATATCCATAGTTATAAAAGAAAAAGCCCCAGCAGTGAACTAAAATGAAGGAAAGTCATTACAAATATGAGACTGTCTGGAAAAATATCTTAGACTTTTTTTTTTTTTTAAGAAGTGGAGAATTAATTCTACTTACCAGTCATCCCCAGCATAAAAAAGCATCAAGGACTTTCATTATTACTTTATTTATACCTGTAGGTAAATCTGATTGGCAGCAAATGAGAGCTTTGTTTAATTGATTGAAATTTAATAATAATTATATATTTATTTTTGTATTCATTTCCACATTTATTTTCAAATGTTGTATTCATTTTTATTTTTGTTAATTTATTTCTGTTTATATATATTTATTGCCATTTTTATTTCCATTTATATTTGTTTTTTTTGCACTTAATTTTTGAATTATATTTTTTACATTGGTTTTTATTTCCACTTTTATTTGTTTATATATTTTCAATTTTGGCAGTTTTGGTCCTCCATACTCTTTAACAAAAACTAACTATCACATTGAGACAACGCAAAAGTAACAAAGCGCTAAAAAAAAGGGAACCACTGAAAACCATGCGAATGAAATAAACCACCCATCAATAAAAAGGAGGTTTACTATTCAGTTTACTATGAATAAAAATGAGATTAGAGGAAATGAGGTTAAAAGAACCATGAATGGGTAATAAACTAAACAAAATTGTTTCTTGAGCAAACACCAAGCCTTGACACCGTTTTAAATGCTGATTAAGGGAATTGATGTGAAATCAAACACATTAAATGTAATGAGATATTAAATTACACCTTATTTGATGTGTTAAGTTAGTAAATGTACTTAAAATGTATCACTCAGGCAACCAGGTCTAATTTTTGCTATTTTCTCCTCAAAAGAATAGGAGATAGTATCCAGAAACTTCTTTTTCTTCCAGAAAAACTATTTGATTTTTTGTAAATAGTCGCTTCGTTAAGACATAAGAAGGCTGTGCACATTTTGGCAACTGGGGTTAAGTCTGCCTGCCAGGGAAGGGTGCTGTGGAGGGTCATAATACCCCATACATCACCGTAAAGTTTGACTTTCCCTCTTTAATGAGCTGTTTGGATTTTCTCACTGGCACAAATAGTTGTGGAGTTGCGTTAATTTAAAGAGCACTTGTAAAATGGAAGCACCAGCTTTAAAATGGTTTTGAAAACTTTAACCCTCTGACGCATGAATTATGAAAGTCAGTGTCAGGATTTTTCCCTTGGGTGTTTTTATTTGTCTTAAAGCATGAAAAAAAAAGTTCTACTTTTCTTGTTTTCTTTTTTTCTTTTTTTCTTTTTTTTTTGGCAATTTCATGAATAATCTTTAATTTTTTAATGCTTTGCAGAACATTTTAACTCTCTTTCATCCATTTTAACACTGAATAATTTATAATTTATACGCTTTTTCTCCCTCAAATGTTTGTCTATAACCTCGAAAAAAAATGAACACATTTTTTCAGGCCCTAAGAAGAATAAAAATATCCTGACACAGGCTAATATGAATTTCCACCACATAAACCATTGAAATTAGGAGTAAATAACTTTTAAATAGGTGTCCACTGTAGTGACCACTATGCACCACAGGGTTAATACACAACAATGAAAAAACTTTGATAATGAACTAGTTTTCAGTGTTGACATGTATAAATCCCCAATGTTGCATTTAATGGCTCGTGTTTATATTGTAGTATGCAACATTTACCATTTCATCTTCACATCATTAAAACTTCTTTTCCATCCTGATATATCTTTTTTTTCCTTCTCTGCTTCTTTACATAAGGAGATGGTGTCAGGTTTCGCATGTATGTGTATTTCTTTATTAGAACAGATGAGGTGGGCGCACAGCTGTTCCCATTAACCTACCATTTCACAGTCCACAAAGTGCAATAATCCAGGGGTAGAAGCTACACACACACACACACACACACACACACACTGAAACTACTTTAACGCACTGCAAAAGTGTGGGAGGTGATTGCTACATCTACACCTGTAATCACAGCACTTTGCACAGCCTGTAAGGCAGAAACACACACACACAGATTTGTGCATATGATCCCAGCCTCTGGATCTATCATATTACATCTGATTAAAGTTATTAAAGATCAGGAGTCTGATGTCTCCAGAAAATTGTTAGCAACATCCAAGCCTTTTGTTATCACATATATACATATTCTGAACGTGTGGGTGCACAAGTGCATGTGTGGGTAAGAGGTTCATTACCTGTCTAACATCTACTCTGTGTGTGTGTGGGAGGGGAGAAAAGATGCAGCAGCCATCACGGGTCATACCCATGTGGTCTGAAACCCATAACTATCCGCTCTGTTTCAACTCATTTAATTAATGCTTTGACAGAATATTGATAAAAATTGCTACCGCCCTGCCAGTGACCTATATTTTCCCTGAAGGGCGTTCTAATATGTCGAACAATTAATTTCAGGGCTGGCGCAAGACAAAGAAATTGAAAGAAGACAATAGAAAATGAGAAAGGGAGAGAGCAGCTTGAGCTAAAATTATCCTCATGGAAAGCAAGAATCAGATCGAGACAGATTCCCTCAAGTAAATTATGCTTTTGACAAATTATCCCCCCACACACACACACATGCACACACACACACACATCAACTCTGCAATTCATTATGTCACCGAGAAAGCTTGGGTGACTGCATGGTGGCAGCGGTTGTAAAATGTATTTTCCCATATTAGGTTTATCATCTCTATCTGTTAAAATATCAAGTGAGTTTATTTTTAGTCCCCGACAAAAAAAAAAAAAGTCAAGGTTTAGAAGATTTCGACAAGTCAATGATCAGAGTCCAGGGTCTGATTAGTGCTGAAATCTGCTGTTGTGTTGACATAAACTGCAGAAGCAATCTAAATTGCTTTTCCTCCTGTCCCAGAGACTCTCTGGCTGCCAGCCAGCTGGAATCCTGCATTTCATTTTGCAAGTCATGGTATGAGTGCAACCTGCTGCCGGTGGTGACAAAAACACAAACAGCACAGAGTGAAATGTCACTTTTGGCATGCTTTGTTTGCTTTGTTTGCTTTGTGTTTCTTGGTGTTGTGTCCTCAGGGAAGGCTTTCCAGGTTCTGTATTCTGTGGATCAGATTAAGACTTTCCATTTTATCTTTGATTTGTACCTGATGCAAGATAAATGAATGCAGACACAAACAAATAAAACCTTGCAGTGCTGATCAAACATTGGGCTGAGACTCCTTTTATGCTCACATAAGTGTCCCTAACCAGTGATGTGTATAGAGGGGGGGCAGTTTGAGCCAAATGGTTAAAAAACGAATGCTAAAATGCCCTTTTGGTAACCGAATGTGTGCCAAAGTGCCTGATTTGGAGCCAAAACAAATGCTGAAATGCCCTCCTGGCTGGCAAACCACACTAATCTGCCCCTTTGGCTGGTTAAAAAATGATAAACTGACCCCCTTGGTGCCAAAACACCAGTAAAAAGCCTTTTGGGGTGCCAAAACATGCACTTCAATGTTCTTTTTGGAGCAATATTAAACTAATATGCCCTCTTGGGAGCCAAAACATGCACTAAAGCGCCCTCTCCGCTGCCAAAACTCATGATGAAGTGCATCCTTGGTACCGAACATGTGCTAAAGTGTGCTCCTGGTTGGCTGACCACACTGATCTGTGCCTTTGGTTATTCAAAACATGATAAATGTCCCTCCTGGGAGCCAAAACACATGTTTAAGTGGCCTCTCTGGTGCCAATAACACAAACTTCAATGTCCCCTTGGGAGACAAATTTTGGTGAAGCGTCCTTTCAGGAGCCAAAATACATGCTAAAGTGCTCTCTTTGGAGCCAAACCATGCACTAAAGCATCCTTTTGGGAGCCAAAACATGTGCTAAGATTTCATCTTAGGAGCAAAATGCCCTCTCCGCTGCCAAAACACATGCTTAAGCGCATCCTTGGTACCAAACATGTGCTTAAGTGTGCTCCTGGTTGGCTGACCACACTGATCTGTGCCTTTGGTTATTCAAAACATGATAAATGTCCCTCCTGGGAGCCAAAACACATGCATAAGTGGCCTCTCTGGTGCCAATAACACTAACTTCAATGTCCCCTTGGGAGACAAATTTTGCTGAAGCGTCCTTTCAGGAGCCAGAATACATTCTGAAGTGTCCTCCTTGGAGCTTAACTTAAACTAAAGGACCTTCTCAGTTCCCAATATATGCACTAAAGTGGTCTCATGGGAGCCAAAACACACCCTGAAGTTCCCTCCTTGGTGTTAAACCCCCTTCTTGGGAGCCAAAAATTAAATTCTGGTTTGCAGATCACACTTGTAAGTGCCTGTGACTGGTTATAACATGATAAAATTCCCTCCTATGAGCCAAAACACATGCTTAAGTGGCCTCTGGGAGAGCCAAAAACACAAACTTAGGTGTCCCCTATGGAGCCAAAATTTCCTGCAATGTTTTCTCAGGAGCCAAAATACATGCTCAAGTGTCCTTGAGCATGTATTTTGTGCTTAACTTTCATAACTAGACCTACAAGAAAGTCTCTTTTGACTTAAGTGAATTCCAAACAGAGAGCCTGGAATTTTCAGTTAAATGTCACATTTTGACAGTTGTCTTTGAAGAGACTCCTCCAACAATTTTTTTTTTCATATCATCTTCAAATTTTATTGGATCTCTGATAATGGTTTGTAGAGTTGTGCCTTAAAGTAAGAAGCAAATCCCCACCAGCTCGAGTGCTGCTCTTCTGTTGTTGCTCTCTGGTCTCCTTCAGAGTTTCCATGTTCCTCTTTATGATACAAGACCATGTTCACTTGGTTGGATCTGACTCGTAATTCCTCTGGATTGTAGAGCTTTTTCTCCGAGCGGCACAGTGGGAAAAACAGGACAGGCTGAGAATTAGTGTGACCGCAGCGTCGGGAAAAAGGAACAGTACTTTGGAGTGGTAATGTGTTTTTTTCAAACCGGCTGTATTGACTGGATTTTAATTTGAAATGTGCCCCACAGTCAGCACGCTTTTCTCGACAGTGCCTTCCTTGGGGAATTGCAGTTTCATTGAAAGAGTCGAGGGATTTATTTTGGATTTGAGTTTATTTTGAAGTGTTTTTCTAAAGCCTCTACTTTCTCATGGATTGTGTCTGAGCGTGAGGGAATACTGGTTTTGATTTGTGATCAGTGCTGTTGTTTGGGCATCTTCCACATCCCACTGAGACAATCCAACAGGGGAAAGAAAAAGTGATTAATGTGGTTCCTTTAACAGGAGCACGTCCAAAGTGTTATCAAGCTCTGCAGACAAATGCATAGTGAGAATCAATCTGTCCACTATGTTTGTTTTCCCCAGCATTTTGTCTATGATGCTGTAAAATAAAAACCATTACACTTACTTCTCCACCACTTTTGCAAGGAGTGAAATTTTATGTCTTCACAAAAAAAAAAAAAAATGAAGTTGTTGAATCACTGTGTAGTTTTAACTTGGAGAAGCAAAAACTCAAGGACAGAGGTATCCAATTTATGCATCAGATATCTTATCACAGGACAAACAGATATTTTTCTGCATCTAAAAACAGCTGAATCATGTCTCAAGTGGAAAGTAGATATCTCTGCCTGCTTCAGCCGGTAAATCAAACAAGATACGTTTCATGACGCTGACTTGGGGTCCAAAGATGAAATAGCAAAAAAATACTTTTGAGGTTTGTAATTTCAATAAGAGTGCAACTTTGACACACAGAGACAAAAGTCAAGTACCTAAACACTCGAACCGTTTGCCTCTCAAAACTTTGTGAATATTAAGTATTCAGCTCTCCAATGGACACAGTTTTTATTTGCCCTGTGGTAAACAAGCAGTAAAGCACAAGTGAAACCACTGAGGTTTGTTGGAATTGCAGTTGGTTAGAATAATGCTTTTGTGTTTGTGTGATTTTTGACTCACTTTATTGTGGAGGTCAGTGGCAAGCACAGACATTTTAAAGGTGTGTTTTGGCTCCTACAGGGGCTCTTCTGCTAATTTTGGTTCCCAAATGGAGACTTGAGGATGTGATTGGCATCAAAGAAGAGGGACTTGCGGGGATTTTGGCTCCAGGGAGGACAGTTTATCATGTTTTAACCAGCCAAAGGCACAAAAGGACACTTTGGAGTGTATTTTGGCTCCAAAGAGAGCACTTAAGCTCATGTTTTGGGGACCAAGAAGGCACTTTAGTTTTAATTAAGCTCCAAGGAGGGAAGTTTATCATGTATTTTGGCTCGTGAAAGGACATTCCAGCAAATTTTTGGCTCCCAAGAGACATTGAAGTTTGTGTTTTTGGCACCAGAGAGGCCATTTAAGCATGTTTTTTGGCTCCAGGGAGGACAGTTTATCATGTTTTAACCAGCCAAAGGCACAGATTAGTTCATTTCCCCAACATTAGGGGCAGTTCAGCATATTTTTGGCTCTCAAGAAGGCGATTAATCACAATTTGGCACCAAACAGGGAACTTTAGGGTGTATTTTGGCTCCCATGAGCGCACTTTAGCACATGTTTTGGGGACCAAGAAGGCATCTTAGTTTAAGTTTGGCACCAAGGAGGGCACTTCAGCACATTTCGGCTCCCAAGAAGACACCAAGACTTGTGGTTTTTGACAGCCGAAAGACTACTTGGGCATGTGATTTGACTCCTGAAAAAGCACTTAAGTGTATTGTTGCTCCAAAGAAAGAAATTTTAGCAAGTGTTGTGGCTCCAAAGAGGAGGGCAATTGAGCATGTGCTTTGGCTCCCAGTTTAACATGTTTTAACTAGGCACAGATGAGTGTGGTTTGCCAACCAGTTGGACACTTCAGAATGTGTTTTTGCTCCCAAAAGGACACTTTAGAGTGTATTTTGGCTCCAAAGAGAGCACTTAAGCTCATGTTTTGGGGACCAAGAAGGCACTTTAGTTTTAATTAAGCTCCAAGGAGGGAAGTTTATCATGTATTTTGGCTCCTGAAAAGACATTCCAGCAAATTTTTGGCTCCCAAGAAAGTGACTAAGCACAATTTGGCACCAAACAGGGAACTTTAGGGTGTATTTTGGCTCCCATGAGCACACTTTAGCACATGTTTTGGGAACAAAGAAGGCATCTTAGTTTAAGTTTGGCACCAAGGAGGGCACTTCAGCACATTTTGGCTCCCAAGAAGACACCAAGACTTGTGGTTTTTGACAGCCAAAAGACCACTTGGGCATGTGATTTGACTCCTGAAAAAGCACTTAAGTGTATTTTTGCTCCCAAGAAAGAAATTTTAGCAAGTGTTGTGGCTCCAAAGAGGAGGGCAATTGAGCATGTACTTTGGCTCCCAGTTCATCATGTTTTAACTAGGCACAGATGAGTGTGGTTTGCCAACCAGTTGGACACTTCAGAATGTGTTTTTGCTCCCAAAAGGACACTTTAGAGTGTATTTTGGCTCCAAAGAGCGCACTTAAGCTCATGTTTTGGGGACCAAGAAGGCACTTTAGTTTTAATTAAGCTCCAAGGAAGGAAGTTTATCATGTATTTTGGCTCCTGAAAGGACATTCCAGCAAATTTTTGGCTCCCAAGAGACATTGAAGTTTGTGTTTTTGGCACCAGAGAGGCTATTTAAGCATGTTTTTTTGGCTTCTAGGAGGGAAGTTTATCATGTGTCAACCAGCCAAAGGCACAGATAAGAGTGGTTAGCCAACCAGGAGCGCACTTTAGCACGTGTTCAGTACCAAGGAAGCATGTGTTTTGGCACCTGTGAGAGCATTTTGCTCCCAAGAGGAAATCTTACCACATGTTTTGGCTCCCAAGAGGGCACTTTAGCTTAATATTGCTCCCAAAAGAACATTGTAGTGCATGTTTTGGCTCCCAAGGAGGCTCTTTACTGGTGTTTTGGCACCTTGGAGGTCAGTGTTTCATGTTTTAAGCAGCCAAAGGGGCAGATTGATGTGGTTTGCCAACCAGGAGGGCACTTTAGCATTTCTTTTGGCTCCAAATCAGGCACTTTGGCACACATGTGGTTACCAAAAGGGCACTTAATGCTTTCTCACAAGTTTCGTTCTGTATTTGCATGATACCCTGCATTTAACATGGTTGTTCTACACAGTATCTATCACTGCACATTGCTAACGCCAGGACAGAGTGATAGATGTGACAGAATAGTAGAACTCCCTCTGTGCCGTCACTGTCACAATTCATCTATTTCCACTGATTTGTTACAGTGTTCATAATTTTCACGAGACGTCACACATTTATAGAAGCGGCCCCCCTGGTGTGCGAGAAAAGCTTCCTGCTGCTGCACACTGAGGGGGGATGATCAGACTCTGCTGCCAACTTCTGCAAAAATGAGAAGGAAAAAAAATGCCTGGCAGTTTTTGTTCAGTTGATTGTGCAAGATGACAAGGAGATAATCTCTGGTTGTGTGTCTGAAGATTCCAATCTGGAGGAATTCATTTCAGTTCGTTTCAATGGGGAAAATACATTTGAGTTATGAGTTCCATCACAAAAAAATTACACAAGCAAAACAGGATACCACTGTTATATTATACTTTGGAAAACCAGTTATTTTTCTTGTTTGGAAATGTAACAAAAAATCCCGGGGATTTTGGGGGATTGGAAAAGATAAATGAAATTTCAATTCATTTCAATGGGAAAAATATATTTGACATAGGAGCAATTTGAGTTACAAGCTCCATCAAACTGGACTTGTAAATCAAGGAACAGCTGTATATTTAAGGTATAATGGTGTGGCGAAGAATTCATGTGCCGTATTTTTATTTTTTTTTTTAGTTACCGTAACTCTTCAAATATTCGGGCAAGAGAAAAATACAAATGGTTCCTGAAAGAAAAGAAGAAGAGCTTTTGGGGTATGATCTCTCCTTCATATTTAGTATCAAGGCTCGACAGTGAAGGTTTTTGAGGGAGGAACAGTTTTATCCAACAGCATGAATAATACCAACCATCTTAGTGTTTTTGATTAAAAATATTCTCACCCACTATTCTTCAAACTGCAATATTATTGACCCCACCATTTCCAAAACACATCTAGCCGTCTGTATTTTTATGGGCTCTTATCCCGGCAGTGGTGTAAGGAGTTTAATTCCTATGTAAACATCACAAATTTAAAGTTCTGGTAGAGACTTGGCTGTTTTATGTGACTGAAATAGCAAAGTAGATGATATTTAAGGCAGAGAACTCAAAGTTTCACTTCTTATCTTTGATTTTCTGTGGTTGTTCAAAGGAGGTTGTCTTTTTTTTACACTCTTTGCCCTCCAGGTTTAACACAGGGCATGTGATTGGAAACTGAGAATACAGGGGATACACATTTTATCAACATATCTTATATAAAATGTGAATCTGCCGTTGTAGCACAAAGACAAACAACCTTGATTTTACTAACCAGTCATAAAACTCAAATTCCCAGACTTGCTTTTTTTCCCTTCCTTACTGGTGCTGCTCATCATCAAACATTAGCTGTATAAAACTCAGAAACAGCCTCGAGGCATCAACCATTGATTCCTGAAGAAGAATTATATAACCTATTATAGAGCCGCTCCGTTTTATGAAGATGAAGGCTGGAAGTGCCAACGCCAACAAACTCCAGGCTGATGAAGAAACAGGTAAAGAGGTGGAGTCGAGGTCACTGCCTTTCTGACTGCTACATCACAACCTGTCAGTCAGTCAATCAGTCATAGCCTTTAATTATACTTAACACGCAGCATTGACGTCCATGATGGATGGAAAGTCATGTGAGTTACAAAAAATGAGCAGTGGTGACTTAACCATTTATTGAACTGAGCTGGAAACGTATTTAGTTCTGCTTTGAAAATTGGCGCTCGGGCTGTGATGAGGTTTCCTCGGCTTTTCGGGAATGAATTATTTTTTGCTCTTTCTTGCTCTATTGGTGTCACTTTTTATTTTCTCCTTTCTCTCTTTCTTAGTTTTAATTGTCAATTGTTGTTTTAATTCATGAAAATGACACACTAAAGAGTCCTCTTAGGAGTGCCCTCTTTGTAGCCAGAGCAAATTTGCTTTTATGAGAGCCAAAACAAATGCTTAGAAGCCCTCATTTGAGCCAAATTTCAGTGAAGTGATTTCTTGGGAGTCAAAACATGCTAAAGTGACCTCTCAGAAGTAAAAACACATGCTAAAGTGTAGTCCTTGGTGCCAAACTTGAGCTGGAGTGACTTCTTTGTAGCCAAACTTGTGCAAAGGTGCTTCCATGAATTCCAAAACAAATACTAAAGAGCCCTCAGTAGTACCAAACTTCAGTGCGTAAGTGTCCTCCTTGTTGCCAAACTTGCTACAAAGTGACTTACTGGGAGCTAAAACATGTACCAAAGGATCCTCTTGGGAGCCAAAACAAATGCTTTAGTATTTTCCTTAGTGCCACACTTGTGCTAAAGGGACTTTTTAGGAGCCAAACACTCTATAGTGCCCTCTTTGTAGCCAAGCTCCCAAGAAGGAGCTGTCATTGATTCCAAAACAAATGCTAAAGAGCCCTCATCAGTACCAAATTTCAGTGCATCAGTGACCTCCTTGTTACAAAACTTGCTCTAAAGTGACTTATGGGGGGCTAAAGCATATACTAAAGTATCCTCTTGGGGGCCAAAACACAAGCTTGAGTGTCCTCAGTGCCACACTTCTGCGGAAGTAACGTTTTGGGAGCTAAAACATACGCTAAAGTGCCCTCCTTGGTTCCAAACTTGTGCTAAAGTGACTTCTTGGAGCCAAATGCCCTATAGTGCGCTTTTTCTAGCCAAACTCACAAGAGGGAGCTTTCATTGATTCCAAAACAAATGCTAAAGAGCCCACATCAGTACCAAACTTCATGCTTAAGTGACCTTGTTGCCAAACTTGTGCTAAAGTGACTTACTAGAAGCTGAAACATGTACTTATGTATCCTCTTGGGAGCCAAATCAAATGCTTGAGTTCCCTTTCAGATGCCAAAACACATGCTTGAGTGTTCTCCTTCGTGCCACACTTCTGCTGAAGTAACTTTTTGGGAGCTAAAACATACGCTAAAGTGCCCTCCTTGGTTTCAAACTTGTGCTAGAGTGACTTTTTAGAAGCCAAACGCCAAATAGTGCCCTCATTGTAGCCAAACTTGCAAGAAGGAGCTTTCATGGATTCCAAAACAAATGCTAAAGAGCCCCAATCAGTACAAACCTTCAGTGGAGTGCCTTCTTGCGCTAAAGTGACTTCTTGGGAGCCAAGAGACAAGCTTGGGGGGCTGAAATGCTCTCAGAGAAGCCAAACACCCAAACATTTCTCCCTTGGAGTCAAACTTGTGCTAATGTGCCTACTTGGTAGTCAAAACACAGGTGTAAGTGTCCCCCTTGATGGTGAATGACACTATTTTGTGTCTTTGGCTGGTAGAGTCATGATAAACTGCCCTTTTTGGAACCAAAACAAGATTACATTTTACATAAAGCAACTAAATTTGTCCCTTTTTTAGATTAAAAGGCACCACATCTTTTTAAATTTCCCCCCTAGGACTTCTTACATTCCCTTCATGTAGATTTCAAAAGTACAAATCTTTAAAAGTATTTACATGACGCACATATTAAGGCAGTTTTGAGTAAATGTAAAAATCAATATAAAAATGAATAAATCAACCCAAAATAAGAAAATATACAAATACACACACCCTCACTGACACACATTCACCCAGCAACATTTACATTTTCTATTTAGTGATAAAAAAGATTTAGAACAATAGTGGTATTGAAGGATGGGTAGCATTAGAAATTATCCTATTATCTGGAGAAAACAAACTTGGTTTTTTTTTTTTTTAAATAACTGGAAAAACAAGTAATTGTCTTAAGGAAATAGGGTAAATTTATTGTTGAAAATCATGGCTTTTAAGGGCCGCCGTAGTTTGTCATTACATAGACATTGCATAGCCACTGTTTGATTGCTAACTTGTTCTGCTGATTGGGAAAAGTTTTGATTCTGACTTTCTTACCCTCAGTCAAACATTTGGTTACGGTTTCCACAATCCTAATGAAATTAATGATGCTCAAACTTTAAGGTTGTTTTTTTATTTCATCTTTGCTACTTTAAATAGTTTGTTTTACTTAATCAAATCATCCTGAAGCCAAACAAATCCACTGTCAATCCAAATCCACATTATTTACCTCATTATTTCTGTTTTCCTCTAATTCTCTTCAGTGCTGCCAATCACAAAACGAATTTGCATAAAATGCTACCTTCAAGTGGTTTTCAAAACAGCCTAATTATAGGAATGTGAGCTTCAGACGCCACAGTAATAAATACACATGAGACAGGTAATTACACACGCCAAAGTTTCCGTCTTAAAATTTGGTTCCATGCATTATGAATGAACTTCTTCGCTGCTTTTCAAACAACCTTTCTCCTTTAAAGGGACCAAAGAGGCTCAAGTGATTTCTTTCGTTTACTTTTGGTTTGTTTTCTTAATTTCCAGGCTGGAATGACATTTCTGAACATGGAGTCACGTATGTTTGCGTGACAAAGGAAATCATACAGGCTGCAGCAGTGTACCTGTAGAATCTAATTTTCGGGCTCGCTTGTTACTTGTTGAATCTGTTACTTTAATATAAGGTGGGGGAGGACCCCCATTTCTACTACATAATGTCTCATCCTAGGTCTCTTAATTCTAAGACATTTACCCATGAAAAAATGATGAAAAGAGGAGTCCAAATCAGCAGGAGAGTCCAGTCAGCTTGAATCCAGAAAAAAGTTTATGCAAGTCTAGCCATCTTTAACAAAGCTTCTGAGTGGAGAGATTTGCAGCACGTTAAATATTCTGTACCAACTGATAAAACTAAACAACATGAACAACGACTGAAAAGAAACCTCTTGCATTTCCTAAAACCTTTCCTAAAACTCTTAGCCTAAAAACCTCCATCCCAAAAACCTGTGTCGAAAAAAAGCCCCCAGAGTAGAAGCCTGCCTTCCTTAAAAACCCTGTGGACGTCCCTTCTCCAGTGGTGATTGGCTGTCATTTGGTGCAGCAGGGCCTTGTAGGGGGGACAGGATACCACCTGATCAATGAGGAGGGGTACAGATAATATGTGGTATTACATCTTACAAGTTTGTGTCCATGAAGTCAAATGAACATCAGCAAATTGACAGTGTGAACCTGGAATTAAGAGAATTACTCAGGACCTGTTAGGATCTTCAGAATGTGTTCAAGTTTAACTTTTACAGAGAACATCGAAATCTTCAATGGGCAGAAATCTGTGGGTCAGCTCAGCTATTGTGCGCTTTGAAAAGCCTGGAGACAGGGAGCTTGTCTCCAGTTACCAGAGAACAACATTTTTGTTTATGGCCTTGTCTTCTCCTGGAGACAGTCGTCTGACAAACGCGACAGCTGGCATCTATATGTAAGGATATCTGGGAATTTGCCTTCAGTAGGGTAAATTGCTTACTTTAATCAAAAAACTCCACAACATACCCACATCTTTAATTTTACCGTAACCCCACATTTTTTAGTCCCCCTCTACTCCCTCTTGAAGGCCTTCAATGTGTAACAGTCTGTTTAGGAAAAGACAAACAACCGCACACTCCACAGGTACAACCACACTTGTGTTATGTGTCACAGGGTTTTCATTATTTTTGCTGGAAACTTCAGTGTGACTCTTGGCCCCCAACCAGTCTCACCTACAGAGCAGTTCAATTGAAGTACAGCAGGAAGTGAGAGTGATAGCAGGACGCTGGGGACTTCTGCCGCCGCTGCAGACGCTGTGTTGTACCAGATAGTAAACTAAAGAGACAAAAAGGAGGGCAGAGGCACGGAGGGGGCAAACGGTACAGGCAAGAATGAAAGAGTTATAATTGGACGTGACTTGTTTACCGTAAAAGAATGGTCGTTTTCAGCTAACCTGGCTGTGCTTTGAGCCACTGTGGGCGCCAAACACAGACTGTGAAGAAATGCAGCAAAACTCCTGGTTCTGGTTGATGTGCTTCTTTTCTGATGCTAAACACAACTTCAGCCAGCGATAACGTGACCTTTATCAAAATTTCACATTATTATAGTTGGAATATTGTTATTATTGGTTATAATTAAGTTTAATTTTCTGCCTTGTTAGATTCTCGTAACCCTTTACAGAATGTTATTGCTCAGACTTGCTTCCTTTGTTGCCTTTTATTCTGTTGTTTCTGGTGGATGCTTAATTTTTGGGAGCCATAACACACTCAACGATGCAAATCGTGCGCATCATTTATTTACCTTTTTGCAAAAAATCTGAGTAAACACCTAAGCCGTGTGTGCGTCATTCGCTCAGAAAATGTTAAAAATCATAAGAAGACTCAAATTACTTTACGTCTTCATTCAGTTTGCACAACTTTTCAAAAAACTGTTTGTCAGAGCAGTCGACGATTTAATCAACATAAAATAATGTGACATTCTGATATGCACATTATCATATTTTTAATCTAAACTAAGTATTTAATTTAAGATTTAATATTATAAGTATGATGAGGACGAAAATGTGTCAGTTTCATCGTTATTTCATAAATTTAGTCAATGCACAGTTTTTATTAATGAATTCTATTTAAAGCTTTTTTCTTTTACTGAAAGTAGTTTCAAAATGTTATGTTTTTAGTGAAAAGAGTCTGTGTTTTAGGTTATTTAGACAGCTGATCATTCATTATTTGTGCATACACATGGTCTGAGGTGGTTCTAAATTTGATCGCAAAGTAAGAAGAAATTCAGGTAAGAAAACTTTGATGAATCACAGGTTTGTGCGTCAATGGTAAACGCATGGTTTAGGCACGAATTTGCGCGTACGACCGTTTTGTGAATGAGGCCCAATGTAAAGATGATTTGTTACTGCACCCTTCCAAGTCAAACAGACAGATAACTAGTCAAAAATAAGCATAGAAAATCCTTTTCCCACGTGTGAAACCCCCACTTATTATATTCCTGCGCATCATCTTTCCTAGATTTTATGGTGAACCATTTATTTTTCTTTTAAATGGTTTATTTCTTTTTCCTCTGTCAAATACAATAAATTCTTATCAAATGTTGAGAGGCAAACTGTTGATAAAGTTAATCAAATGCTGATTGGATAAACCTTTGTGGAGCACAAAGATGTGGAGAAGGACACTTGAAGGGTTATTCTCTGCTGAAGAAGGTTATCTGACTACAAGATGTATTTTTAATATGTATGATACGAATAAATGATAGAGCAGAGAGAGCAGGGAGAAAAGAAAATGTTAGTACTTGTATCTGCAAAGAAATTCTCAAAGGAAGAACATTAACTGAGTGTTTGTAGAACTGTTATGGAAATTAACATTATGATTTCAAAAATTAAGCACAACACAACTTTTGCTCCAAGATGCAAATTACGACTCCGTGCTGCTGGTTTGTTTGTCTGTTTGAAGGAAATCTCACAATGCTGGAATCAAATTTAGGGAAATAACTTTTAGAGAGGTTTAACAAGGGCAAGAGGACGTTCAAAATTAATGGTGCACAAGACCTAACACACAATAATACATTAGGAACGCAAATAGTGGCTAATTTGATGATGACCTTGTTTGAAAAATGCATGTTTACTTAAATTAATGATGTTAAATTGTGTTTTGAAGCACTATCAAGGGGTCAAGCTCGTTTGGAGAATGAAATAAATTGCTAAAAGCATTTTGAAGTATGCAAATGGCAACCAGCAACAGGGTCTGAGAATTTAGAACATTTCAAGTGATGTAAAAAAATAACTTCAAAAAGCATGATCTTAGTTTCTGATCTCACAAAGTGTCTTTAAAATTAGATTTCTAGCGCCAATAAAAGGTCGATTAGCAGATATAGGGCTTTATATTAGCAAGTGTGGACCTAGAGTGTTCATTCAAAGCTGTGTTTGAGGAAAAGAATAAGTAAATTAAAGCCACAAGCAGTGATAAACGGGCATATATATTTATATACATAGATTTATACATATACTAAGACTATAACACTGAGCTTGTATGTACATCTTGGTTCAGATCTAACAATGCACCTAAGATAGAAGTTTGCATTTTGCCAAAAAAAATCAATTATGGATGCCTCTCCTGGCCACACCTATTAAGATACAAAAAAAGATCTTTTAGTAAATTTTCATTGTCAATATGTTTAGCATATACAGCTCTGGAAAAAATTAAGAGACCACCACAAATTGTTCAGTTCCTCTGATTTTGCTATTTATAGGTATTTATTTGAGTAAAATGAACATTTTTGTTTCATTATATAAACTACTGACAACATTACTCCCAATTACAAATATTGTCATTTAGAGCATTTATTTGCAGAAAATGAAAAATGGTCAAAATACCAAAAAAATGTCCACTGTTTTCAGACTTCAAATAATACAAAAAAGAAGTTTATATTCAATTTTAAACAACACATAACTAATGTTTTTCCTCAGGAAGTATTCAGAAATCAATATTTGGTAGAATAACCCTGATTTGCAATAACATCTCTCATGCATCTTGGCATGTTCTCCACCAGTCTTTCACAGAGAAGAGTGATGACCTCAGTAATGGTTTTTACACATTTCCTCGTTGAATAAGATTCGTTTCAGGTGGTGACCTCATCAGTACCTTATTAGGTAGAAACAGGTGAGTTTATGATGGAGCATATGTGGTCTCTTAATTTTTTCCAGAGCTGTCCATATCCGATATGAAAATGATCTGATACAAAAACCTAAGATAAGTTTGTTCAAGTACGTCCCCTGCGAGTAGGAAAATTCCAACTTTGACATCAAATTTCCAAACTTCCTGTCTAGATTTCTCCATAGCATTATTTACTTTTGTGAAGTTCTAGGCATGATAAATGTACACGAAAGAATTCATGCATGTCCAGGCCACCTCCATTGAGTTATGAAGACTCTTTAAATGAACATCAATGTGTCTCGTATACACATATCCAATTTAAAGATGAACAGAAAAAAACTGTGGGACAAGTTTGTTCAATTAAATACCCATATATCATATATCATCAAAATCTGACTTTTAGCTGTAATTCCCGAATTTTTTGTTTGGAATTCACTATGCGCGTAAGAGACTTTTTTGTAGGTCATGACATGATGGTTATGCACAAAAAATTTCAGACCTGTAGCTCAAAGTAGCTGGAAGGGCTGCAGGTTTTAGTCAATAGAGGGCGCTATAGCATCATATTCTTCACTCTTACAATTTCATTTAGCAGACACTTTTGTCCAAAGAGACGCACAACTCAAGCAAGAAGTTGGACATGGAAGGAAAACCTTAGTGAGTGAGACGAAGTGCTTTAAGTAAAAGCGATTGGCCACTAATGTAATAAAAGCATTTTTTGATAAAGGCATAGCTAATAACTTAACGATAGCTATAGCATTATTCAATTCATATCTTTCTGGAAGCGTCAGAGTCATACATTTTTCACATTCCTTTGGAAGGTTAGGCAGATTATTGTGACTTGAAGCATGTTCACGGCACAAATACTGAAGTTAAAGCAGAACAAAAATAATCCTAAGAGTTTCAACAAGGTCTTTGGAAGATCTGTGTTCATCTGATTAAGGCCAAATCAGAAGAAAAAAGATGAGTTTTATCTAATAGGTTAGATGAGAGGAGGAAAGTATGAGAGCAGATGAGGGAACAGCTCCTCCTCACCCGCTGAAACATCTGTGGCCTGTCAGAGCTGTTTGACTTACAATAATAGGCAGCACACACATCCTCTCTCTCCTTTTCTCTCTCTCTCCCTCTCTCTCTCTCTTTCTTCTCTGCCTTTACTTTAGAGACAAAGGGGGAGGAAACAATAGGACATGATTTACATGCACACATGCATACACAATACTGTGCTGCCATGTATGATAAATGTCTGTCCCTGCAGCCCCAGTGACCCACTTGAAGAAGACCCTTTCTTCAGTGTGGACTGACACTAACTCACCAAAACACGGGGGCTGCACATTTTCCTCCATCAGCCCTCCACTCTTTAAGTGGAATAGTTCTGATACACCATTCTCCCAGCTTTATGTTGTAGGAAAAACAAACAAACCAAAAGATGTGTATCTAGTGGAAACCTCACTGTCTGACTCTATATATGTACAGTTAATGCAATTGGAATATATGTCTATGAAACTAGTTTCTCTGGGCTTGTAGAAACTTATTGCGTGGTCAACAGTGGGATAAAATTTAACACTTACACAGAGGCATGCACATATATTTTGAAGGGCAGGGGGCAACAGGAAAAAATTCACATACAGCGCATGTTTTGGATCCAAAGAGGACAGCTGATCCTGTTTTAACCAGCCAAAGGGGAAGATGAGTGTGGTCACCAACCAAATTCAGAAGAAAAGTATGCAGGCTGTGTGAATTTGTGGCCGTACTGCCGGATTGATAAAGCTTTCAGTGTTGTTGGAAGGTAAATGTGTTTATCAAGAGGACAAAATCACTATGTAAATATGTTTTTGTAGAAGAAAACCATTGTGGTTTTCTCACATTTTTATATTACAACACTGGGTCTTACAGGGTAAAGTGCGTGTTTTGGCTCCCAAAAGGGCAATTGAGTGTGAGCTTGGCACCAAGGAGGACACTTTAGCAGGCATTGGTAGCTCAACAAGGCACTTTAGGCACATTTGGCTCCCAGGAGGGCACTAATGCCTTTTCCAAAAGGGTGTTTTTGCGTAATTTGGCTCCCATGAAGGCATATTAGTGCAAGTTTAACACTTAAGCAAGTTTTTGGACCTTGAAAGGATGATGTTGCATGTGTTTTGGCTCCCAAGTTTGTTGAGCTTGAAGGATACTGTTGCATGTGTTTTGGCTCCCAAGATTTTGGCCCTTGGAAAGACACTGTTGCATGTGTTTTGGCTCCCAATGGGGGCACTTTGGCACATATTGTCTCCCAAAAAGGCAATTGGGTGCATGTGTTTTGGCTCCCAAGAATTTGGCCCTAGAAAGGACAGTGTTGCATGTGTTTTGGCCCCAAGTTTGTTGAGCTTGAAAGACACCGGCTCATGTGTTTTGGCTCCCAAGTTTTTGGCCTTGTAAGGACAGTGTCACATTTGTTTTGGCTCCAAAGTTTTTGGCCCTCGAAAGGACACTGTTGCATGTGTTTTGGCTCCCAACAGGGCACTTTGGCATATTTTGGCTCCCAAAAGCTCATTTTAATGCATGTTTTGACCCCCAAGAGGGCATCTAATCATGCTCTAACTAGCCAAAGGGGCAGATTAGTGTTGTTTGCCAACCGGGGGAGAACATAAGAATGTGTTTTGGCTCCAAAGAAGGCATGTTGGTGCAAGTTTGCTTTCAAGGAACACCTTTTAGTATCCATTTGTCTCCCAGGAGAACGCTTTAGGGGATGTTTTGGCTCCCAAGAGGGCACTTCAGCAACTTGTTGGAACACCATTGGGCAACATAGGGTCTAGAGATGTATAAACAATCTTTTTCCCTTTTTCACCCTTGTGCAGAAACTGTGAAAAGAGGAAAAAGACGGTGAAAATTTTCTTTGATAGAAGAATCAGAGGATGAGGAGACATCTCTGTGCATGTTGAGATCTTTGTTTTTTCAGCCTATGCAGCACGTTGGCACACAGCCACTTATTTACAAGCTTGACTTCGCATCCTCTTCTTTTTCTAGACTGGAACTTCTTCCATGTGTCTCTCCATCAATGCGGAGTAATACAGGACCAAAATGTACGCCTACTTTTTCAAAATTGGGACCACGATGTGCACTCCACCGGTCACATTTTAGGGTGCGACTGATTTTGACTTTCTTTTGACTTCAGAAGGAGAAACAATTCCCTCTTTTTTCTCTCTATCTTCTTCCTTATTCCAATCAACAGCTGCGTCTCACTCTCTCCTCCCTGGTGTCATCTTCACACTTTCCCACAGTCCTCTTCCTTATCGCTTTCTCTTTCCTTGTATCGTAATCCCTCAGGACTTTTCTTTCTCCTTATTTTTTCCTGAGCTCTGTCACTTATATGTAACCTGTGTTTTTTTCACTTTCTATCCCTCTGTACTTCTTATCTCAGCGTGGAATACACACAAACACATCTACCTTCCTATAGCTCTAATTTTTCACCTGGATGTGTTCCTGTTCTGGCTCTTTCTTTTTTCATATTCCTCTGCTGCTAAATCCAATCCAAACCTCTGTCTCGCTTTCTTCACATCCTCTGTTTGTTGCACTCTCACTTCACTCTCTGCACTTTTTCCTCTCACCTCTGCTGGGTCTGCAGTCGGCCGGTGTGTATGCTTTCTGACGGACGGCTACTTTTTTTCTCTTTTTCCGAACAATAAAAAACAACAACCCTCCTCCCAACATCCCAACATCACTTATTAACACTGCATCTTGTATCTCCACTCCCTCTATGTTTTTGTTTTTTTCAAATCTATTCCTTTTCTTTCCTCTCGGTATCTCTCCAACGTGGCCTCCTCCTCCTCCTCCTCCTCTCTAAACCTTTCTCACAGTGTTGCCTCAACGGAGGATAAAATTGAAAAATAATCAAAATTCTGTAGGCGTAAGATTCAGCTACACATACTCCACACACACACACACACACAATATCTCAAACAGAAGCACAGTGCCGGCAAGAAGAGGCAATGACTAAGCCCCAATTTATGAAACAATGCTGCCATCTGCTGGATAGATTTGGTAATAAAACACCTGCAGAAGTTTCCAATCCATTATAATGTCAAAGAGCATTTTACAGGTTAAAGATAATACTCTAAAAAAAATCAAAGGGACACAACTTAGAAAGAAATTGAGGGAAATTTTCTTCTTTTCTTAAAAACTGGCAATTGAGTATGACATCACAGGAGGGGGAACATTAATAAACATGAATCAGACTGTATTCCTTAACATATGATATTCCTCAGGCTCATAATTATTAACCTGTTAGACAAGTTGGAGAGCAGGAACAGTGCTGGTTTAAAACTCCAATTCCAATGTTCCAAAAAAAATGTGACAGGTTCATGTTTCCCACTGTGTTACATCACCTTTCCTTTAACAACACTCAATAATCGTTTGTGAACTGAGGACACTAATTATTGAAGCTTCAGAGCTGGAATTCTTTCACATTCTCGCTTAAAGGACGACTTCAGTTGCTCAACAGTTGGGGGTCTCTGTTGTTGTATTTCATGCTTCATAATCTTCTGTTCTGTTCTGCTGTTGTAAATGGAGCAGAATGTGTCTTGGTTTCATTGTCTTGCTGAAATAACCAGGGACGTCCCTGAAAAAGACAAAGTGTCTTGGATGGCAGCAGATGTTGCTCCAAAACCTGTTTGTACCTTTCAGCATTAATGCTGCCTTCACAGATACTGGGACAGTTACCCATGATGCCATGGGCACTAACACACCCCCATACCATCACAGATGCTGCCTTTGAACTTTGCGCTGAGATAAATCCGGATTGTTTTTTTCCTCTTTGGCCTTGAAGACACCACGTCCATGATTTCCAAAAAGAGTTGAAATGTGGACTCATCAGACCACAGCAGACTTTCCACTTTGCCTCAGTCCATCTCAGATGAGCTCGGGCCCAGAGAAGCCGGCGGCGGCGTTTGTGTGTGTTGTTGATGTCTGACTTTGTCTTTGTATGGTAGAGTTTGAACTGTCACTTGTAGATGTAGTGATGAACTGTGTTAACTGACAATGGTTTTCTGAAGTGTTCCTGAGTCCTGTCATGGTTTTTGTAATAAAAATCTATTAGACTTAATATGAAGCAGATTAACTTGGAAAGTCCATAAAATGAAGTACTCACCAATACCAAGTACATCACTGTAGTTCTAATGTGACTTCAGAATTTAAATGGTAGGTGCAAAGACTCTGCAGTCCAATGTTTTCATATCACAGAAATTGCACAAATGGCCCTTTGCATTTACAATAAGTGTGAAAAGCACCATGCAAGCTCCGTGAGCGGAACATTGCATGTGATATTTTTCTTGTTAAAGACCCCTCAGTTCATCAACCACAGAACGATCATTGTGAAACCATGTGTCAGAGACAACAATGACCTGTGAAACTGAGGTTCACACAAAAACCCACCACATGACTCATAGAGATGCAGACGCCACGCCCATGATTTCCGAAAAATTGATTGAAATTTAGACTCGTCAGACCACAGCAGGCTTTCCACTGCCTCAGTCCATCTCAGATGAGCTCCGGCCCAGAGAAGCCGGCGGCGGCGACGTTTGTGTGTGTTGTTGATATCTGACTTTGTCTTTGCATGGTAGAGTTTGAACTGTCACTTGTAGATGTAGTGATGAACTGTGTTAACTGACAATGGTTTTCTGAAGTGTTCTTGAGCCCACGTGCTAATATCCTTTACACAATGATGTGGGTTTTTAATGCAGCGCCGCCTGAGGGGTCAAAGGTCACGGCCATTCAATGTTGGTTTTGGGCCTTGCTGCTTACGTGCAGAGATTTCTCCAGATTCTCTGAATCTTTTGACGATATTATGGACTGTAGATGATGAAATCCATCAATTCCTGCAGTTGTACATCGAGAAACAATGTTCTTAGACTGTTGGACTATTTGCTCACCTCACGCAGTTGTTGACAAAGTGGTGAACTTGGCCTATCCTTTTGGGAATGCTAGTTTTATACCCAATCATGATACTCACCTGTTTCCAATGAACCTGTTCACCTGTGGAATGATCCAAACAGCAGTTTTTTCAGCATTCAGCAACTTTCTCTGTCTTTTGTTGCCTCTGTTCAAGCTTTTTAGGAACATGCTGCAGATATCAAGTTCAATATGAGTGAATATTTGCAAAAAAGTTTGTATTTTCAACAATAAATATCTTGTCTTTGTAGTGTATCCAGTTGAATTGAGGCTAAACAGGATTTGCAAATCGTTGCATTCTGTTTATATTTACATTATACACAACGCGTCAACTTAATTGGAATTTGGGTAGTAGTCCCTTAGAAGAAATAGTTAAAGAGTAAGTGCTCCTACTTGTGTTACTAAATGCATCAGTAAGAGATGCTGGTGGAAACAGAAACCCCTTTTCTCTTACAGGAAGCAGCATCCTCGCATAAAAACCCACAATGTCGAGGTGACAAACAGACATAACCAGATGAAAAGCTAGTATGTGAGAATGTTCAAAGTGTGTGTCTTCATACGTATGTTTTTGTAGTTTCGGTTTTCTGTAACTCATATGAAACCAGAGAGGTTTCTTTCAGTGTTTTAGTGTTTAAACTCTTCCGTCATATCATTACCTGCGTTAGGGTCTGAGCAGAGAGGCTCTGTTTTCGTCTCAAAGGCTGGTGAGTTTTGCTTCATTTAATGCACTGTTTTCCAAATGTCCCGAATATAAATTGAAAAACTCGATTCATTTTCAAGCATGTTGAATATAACGGCTCGTGTTTGTTGTGTTTGTGTCATATTAGTTGAAATTTAGCAGCCATTCCTAACTGCAGTGATGAAGGGGAACATCCTCCGTTTTGCTTCGATGTTGCTGCTTCTCTGGTTGCAGCCCCTGCACTCAAAACTGGTGACTAATTTTCATTTACTCTCTGTAGTTTTTCTTTAGTGTTGAAAATTATGAGTCAGCAGTTATTAATCTCTTCGTATCTGTCTCCCTGCCTCTGTACCATCTCAGTGTCTGTTCTTCTCTGTCTGTTCTTCTCTGTTTCTCTGTCTGAAGCCAAAACACCCCTAAAAAAGAAAGGAATATATATATGGGTCAATGACGTGACGTCCCTTTTTTTGTGTCCGAGTGCAATATTTCCTTACATCATAAATTGAGTATTTCATCACATGTATTTCTTTATTCTATGAAACCTGTGTTATTTGAGCATATCCTTAAACTATTAAAATATAACATGTTTTTTTATGTTTTGGTTCCTCAAACCCCCAAAATGTCAGGTGGTGCAACCGTCCTGACAAGTATCCACAGTAATTAAACTCTAAAAATTGAATGTCAGTTATTGTAAATGGAAATTAAAAATACAGTGGCATTATTTTATGATTGAACCTTTTTAAATAAAACATTCTTTGCGAATAAAAAGAATTTAAAAGCTGTTGAGAGATTTAAAAAACTTTTGTCCCGTAATTTTCACCTTGTCAAATGTCAGGGTGGTGCAACCGTAACATTAGACTTTTATTTTAAAGTGAAGAGAATAAAACAGGAAACAGGAAACTGCATCAGCCAGAGGANTAATAATGTGAAATGTTATTTTAACATCAAATTATTTATCTTATTCACAAATAAAACAAATGAAACACACAAAATGAAAATGTATGAGTCACTACAGACACTTGAGAGATACTTGCCAATAATTTCACACAGAAAAAATAACAGGAACATATAAATATATTTTCATATATTTGGTTGCGCCACCTGACATTTTTGGGTGCTCAAATTAAAAATACTAAAAAATAATGAACCTAAAAACTTTGAAATGTTGGTCAACTACTGAAATCTGTTAGAAAACATAATTCTTCACTCAGAAATATGTTTTTTTTATCCATTTTCAAAGAACTTCTTAAAAATATGTTTTTTGACCCTCTTTTTGTCATTGACCCATATATATATGAGAGAGAGAGAAACATGTCAAACTGCCCTCCTGGGAGCCAAAACATGTGCTGGATGTGCCTTTTTTTTTCTCCGCCCCTGCCCTTCAAAATATCCGTGCACGCCACAGCATCATGATCTTTCTTCTCATCCTCTCTGTCCTTCCTCCTTAGATCATCATCAGTAAATATGAGGAATCTGTCCCCCTGAGTATGGTTCCAGATTCTGTTGACGACATGTACTCCGGCTGCCTGAAAGAAATGGAGAAAAAAGTGACTCTTGAGTATTTTCCTAAAGAAGAAAAATTTCCCAAAGGAGAATTTGGAAAGGCCTGGAAAAAAGCAAAAGCATGTGTGAAGAGGAATCTGGAAAAAAATGAAGATAAGGCTTTATCAGAGAAGCATTTCCAGGCAATCTGTGTGTACACATCTGGTTATTTAAGGTTTCATGACACGTTCAACGCTGCAGTTCGGACCAAAGGGGCAAAATATGAGACTTCTTTCCCGTTTCACTCTTTACATTTCTGGCTTACATCAGCCATTCAGATCCTTAACAACAACAACAACAACAAAAAGTGCCACGTGACTTACCGCAGGTCCAAAACTGAATTCACCGGCAAAGTCAACCAGATGATTCGATTTGGTTTCTTCGCCTCCAGCTCTAAAAGTGCGCAACTTACACAATTTGGTGACAAAACCTGCTTTAATATTACAACCTGCTATGGTGCTGATCTGAAAAAATACCCACATTTAAGAGACAAAGAGAAAGAGGTGCTTATCCCACCGTATGAGATGTTTCAGATATCAGATATACTGACAAAGGAAAAAGGAAATCTGAGTGACTGTGAGAAAATTTACGTCTTGGAGAGTATAGGATATTGTAGCACTCTGAACTGCAAAGCTACAAAAATGGATCAGTAAATCTTCAGAGTCTGTACAGCGTCTTATTTTTAGGTCTGAATTTGACAGGTTACATGAAAAATTCTCTTTTTTTTATTACCTCATCTGCATTTCTTTATTTATATACAAGGCACAAGCAATATACTGTATTTGCTGGTGATGTGAACCAGAGAGCTAGGTTTGGTACCTTTGCCTCCAGCTCTTACAGGACAGACTTAAAATTTGGCAGCCAGACCTGCTTTCAAATCAAAACCTGTTTAGGTGCTTATGTGGGAGACTATTCAGTCTATAGTTTTGAAAAAGAAGTGCTGATTCCCCTGTATGAAACATTCATTCATTCATTCATTTTATTTGTCCCATACATGAGAGTTCACAATATTACAATGTTTGATAAATTACACATATTGAAACATTGAAACTCTGCATGAATGGAAAGGAGCAGCTTGAAGAACAATGTTCTTATTTATTGCTACCCCTATTCTGATCAAAAAACTTACAAATGTCTCGCCACCATCACCTCCACCCGACTCTTAGAGCGTTCAAAAAAGGAACTCAAGTTTCAAGATTGTCAAGCTGGAAACAAACAAACAAAAAACAAAAGATAAGATAAACCTTTATTAGTCCCACAGGGGGAAATTTCAGCTTTACAGCAGCAGCAGGATACAAAAGAAACATAGAAAGATTTACAAATGAAACTATAGGTAATTAGAATAAAATAGACAATAAACATAAATACAATTCAATGAAAATAAATGAAAGAGCATGAGCCTTTCAGTAGTATTTACAAAAATAACATATGTAAGAGATCTGAACAGTATTTTACAATATATAAGAACAAAAAGAACAAACAACAGCCAAAAATAAATAAAATAAAATACACCAAATCAACAGAAGTAAAGATCATGTGTCAAATTAAATTTCCAGGTCATAAATGTCTCTCTTTATATATTTCTTTAAATTGAAAAGTATTTCTGCATCCCTTCAAGTCATCCTGCTGAGAATTCCATAATTTAACACCAACAACTGAAATACACATTTGTTTCAACGTTGTCCGAGCAAATTGATGCCTAAAATCAAATCTCCTTCCATGATTTTCATCATATGCAGCAAACTCAAAAAACTTCTGAATACCTTCTGGTAGTAATTTATTTTTAGCTTTAAACATAACTAATAGTGTCTGTAATTCCATAATTCCTCGAAGTTTTAATAATCGTGACTTAGAAAATAAACTATTTGTATGCTCTCTGAATTTAACTTTATGAATAAGTCTCACTGCTTTTTTCTGTAACAGAAAGTTTGGCTTGATGTTACTTTTATACCCGTTTCCCCACACCTCAATGCAGTAATAAAATATGGCAGCACCAGTGCGCAATACAACATTCTCATGGTATTACAATCAACATACATAACATAACTTTCAACATAACTAAGATTATAACTGGTCCCCATTCGCATTAAAAACTGAAGGACTGTGAAGTTGTCTATGAACTGGAAAGTGACAAGAGCTGTTAGCAGGCTGAACTGCAAAGCTGTATTTCCAAAAACCACCTCTGCTTCTTCATCCAGTTTGGAGGAAACAAGAGAACAAACAGAGCTCCCATCTCCACGCTTTCTGAGTATTATCACAGCTGATTGAGTTAAACAGGGAATTTATTACAACATATTTTCTGATAAATATGTTAAGTTCAAGAAAACAAAACCAATAAAAAAACATCATACTGCTTTTCATTAAACTGCTTTTAGCAAAAAAAAACATGTATTGTGTTCTCTTATTTTTCTTGATTAAAATGAATTCTTAAACACTTTGGTGTTTGTCACAGTGTTATACATCCGTTTACAAGTCCAGCTGTGAAGTTCTCACAGAGATAAAATCTTTTTCTCTGATAAGAGTAAACATCATTTACATAAAGGAAAGAAGCGTGTTAACCTAAAAAACCACGACTTAAAGAAAAACGTGTTAATCGACACGAATGAAATGTGGTTGTGGTATTTGGTGACCAGAGAGAGCGTATATAAACATTGAAGGTCTTTCAATCAAACCATCATTTGTTCATGTCCTTGCCAAGAGTTCGAGTGGAAGTTCTTCTGTCTGAAAGACTGGTGAGTTCTTCTATCTTTTTATGAATTTTTTCTTAACTTCAAGGATAAAAATCAATGATGTAGAGATAATTTTGAAGAGAGAAGAAAGAGATCAAATCAACTGCAGTGAATTTATTTTATTATTATTACTATTATTATTTTACTACCCAACACTGCTTTTGATTATAAAGTACTAATAACTTGATTCATATTCATTCATTCACCTGTCTGCAGTGATGAAGATAAAGATGCTGACTTTGGTTCCTCTGTGTTTCCTCTTCGGTTGGCTGATGTCTGCAGACTCCATGAGGGTAAGTAAAGCAGTGCTGGGCCCCTTACAGAAAAAAAAGTAATATTATTACTCATTACTCTTTTCAAAAGTAAAGAAAAAACTAAAGGAAAAAAAGTAAAACATCACTCATAACATTTTACTACTTTTAAAAGTAACATTTTTACCTCACTTTTTGCTTTCAGACCATCACGCGGGGGCAGAGAGGGGTTTGGGGGCTTACCAGGGGTTTGAAATTCTGGGGGGGGGGTTATGTTATCTGTTTTCATGTATTTTCTATGCATGAGTCCAAGAACTTTTCCACCGCCCAAACTTAACAGTGTCTGTGGAGACAGCCTTGTAGAGTTCTGATCCAGTGCCAAAGTTCACAGGAGGACACGGGGAAAGGGGGGTGGGTGATGAGTGGTCAATCTACATAAACATCACCAGGAAAGATTGAGAGATTGATGAGTAATGTCTCATGTCCCTGAATTATTCATAATCTCTACCAGCAACATTTTTTTTTTATTAACAGTCATTCTGATTAACAGTTGAAAACAAAACAAAAAAAAAAAAAAACAGTTCTGTCATTCTGGGGAAAATGGCAAAGTCAAACTGTGATTCTTTGGTCGAGAACAGTGATTCTCAAATGGGGGCACACATACCCTTAGGGGTACATGGGAGTACTGCAGGGGGTATGTGACTAATGTTTAAAAAAATATATAACAATAATGATAACAAAAGTTGCATCACAACAAATTTGAAAAATTCTGATTGAAAACAACTTTATCAACAGAAAACGAGGAGGGAGATGAGGACAGGAAAAGAGAAACGCACTAAAACAGTGATTTATTTTTCACATTGATACATTTTGATGCTTATTGTAGAATGAATGGGGAGAAAGATGAGGAGAGGAAAAGAAATGTGCTAAAAATGTGATTTAATTTTTGTAACTGTATTACATCTTGTTACTTCTTGTTGGACCATCAAAGGTACTAACTGCCTCGATATTAAACTAGTTCTGAAAAATATTGTCCTACAAAAGTATTTAGTCACCTTTTATTTCAATGATATTATGACACTGTTAACATGCATAGGCCTACATTTGTTCATGCTATTTTCCCATATTATTTCCTGAAAATTATTCTTAGCTAAACAAGGGGGTACTTGGCTGAACTTGTTTTTGAAAGGTGGTACACAAGGCAAAAAAGTTCGAGAACTCCTGGTGTAGAACTCTGCAGCTCATTTCTTATCATTAAATGGTTTGTCATATAAACATATGGACAAATAAAAGTCTTTGTTTCCTTTTCTAGGTCCCTTTAAGGATCCCTCAACCACTCACCAACCAGAACATCCCGTTGAGCATGGTTGAAGACTCGGTCGACGACGAGTACTTTGGTTGCCAACCACAAATGATGTGGAAAGTCAGGAATTATTACTTCTATAAAGAAATGAAAGATGGAAAATTCGGTAAAGCTTGGAATAATGCAGCTATGTGTGCTACCAAAAAACCAAGGGAACAGGATCGGCCCCTGACTAAAGATCACATTCAGGCAATCTGTGTTTATACCGGCAATGAAGTGTATGACGCATTCAATACAGCAGTTCGGACACAGGGACCTTTCTACAGAACCACATTTAAGTTTCACACTCTGCATTTTCTTTTGACGTCTGCCATTCAGATCTTGAACCGCAATAACCGCTGTCATACCACCTATAGACGCACCAAGCAAGTATTTACTGGCAATGTAAACCAGATAGTTCGGTTCGGTAGCTTTGCCTCCAGCTCTTACAGGACAGACTTAAATGGGTTTGGTATCCAGACCTGCTTTCAAGTCATGACCTGTCATGGTGCTTATGTGAAACACTATTCACAGATCCCAGGTGAGGAAGAAGTGCTGATTCCCCCATATGAAAAATTTAGAGTAACTAAGAAATTTGTTGCTCCCTATGTTCACCCAAAATTAAGGAACTGTAAAGTCGTCTATGAACTTGAGAGTGCAGGACCTTTGAGCAATCTGAACTGCAGAGCTGCAAATTCGCAAGTCACCTCTGCTACTCTGTCCAAGTTGCGAGGCACAAAACAAAACAAAAAGCTCCCACCACCAGACTTTCTGAGTGTTATTACAGTTGACTGAGTTAAACATGGCGTTTATAGTAGCAGAAGGACAGATTTGTTCTTCTGCTTGAATCAGATCACCTTTGGACATCTGTAGTGACTAATGGCCTTTTTCCATTGACCCATCTTGGCCCAATTCTACTCGACTCTACTCGGTTTGTGTTGCGTTTCCACAGGCGCGGTACAACGCGTTAGACGTCAGTTTTCAGTACCTGCTCTGCTCTGGTTCCAAGCGAGCTGAGCTGATACTAAAATGTGACGTTGACGGACTGCCGGTCACTCATAGAGAATGTCATCTCTGAAGCTTCTGACTCTGAACAAATCACTTACAAGAGGCAAACGAACAAGTCAGCGACGGCACAGAACCAGACCGAATGAACGGAAAATACAGCTCTAAAATGCTCTTTCATGATTCCTAAAGAAGTTAAAAGTCCTTTTAAACGAAAAAGAAGTTAACAGCAAAGATAGTTTAGTTTAAAGAGTCTTTTCGATTAAATCAAAGTTCGTCGGCGCAGGAGCGATCTGTCTGCCACGAGAGTCTTTAAGCACCAATCAGTCCATTAATCCACAGGGAACCAAAAAGGAAAACCAGTTCAAAGAAGAATGATTGATCAACAAAAAATCTCTGCTATACCAGGCCCAAAAATCAAAAATTAAAGTGATCTCACAGGATCCAGGGAAGAGTTGATGTCAGGAAGCAGCTCCTTCGTTTTCCTCCGCGTGCAGCAGCATGAGGCTGTTGTTTACCTCTGTTGTCATGACGCCCGACATTGAGCCGCTGTATTACTTTAATGAAATCATTTGAAAGCTTTGTTTTCTTCTTTTAAAGACCACGGTGGCACATATGTTAGTACAAAATTATGTTGGTGTTGCGTTGTAGATGACATGCACGCACTTCAGCGCAGCACTTTAGCGCAGCTGTGTTATAAGATCCACGCCCACCGTGAGTCTGTAGTCGGGCTAGAGGAAAAGCTAACCAAACCGTGTAGAGTCGAGTTGGGCTGGAATTGAATCGTGGAAAAGGGCCATATGATGCGGTTAAGGTCTGCTACAGCATCAGAAATGCAAACGAATCCTTGTTTTTCTTATCTGGATCTTTTGACTGTGTATTGTAAGTGATTTTTTCTGTCTGGCTTATTTTAGCATTTTTACTTAAAACTCGCAAAATTTCTGTACATTTGCCATTGTTGTAGATTTTGACCTCTGATGTCTGTTTAGATTTTTGACCTCAGATTATTTTTTGGAGACAATTCTCGAGAACCTTGGTGAAACAAAAGTCCACCACACTGATATGAGAGCTAAGAGCAAAGTGTCCAAATCTTGTACAAGATGATTTGTTATGAACTTGAACCTGTTAGTTTGCTTCTCTACACAATTCCTTAGGGGGAATTCTTTAGGACTGAAAAGTTAGTTATAAGCAGAGTTAACTGAGAAGCTGTACACAACCACCTTTTCTGCCTTATTCATCTTTGAAGAGTTTTAAACAAAGAAAAAAAACTTGTTCACATCTTTAAGCTTTCTGAATTTCTTATTACAGCTGTAAAAGTCAAAAAAAGCATTTCCAACATCAATGTGACCTGTTATGTGTATTACTGAAGTGCAAAATTAATGCATTGTGATGTTACTGGTCATTAAACTGCTTGAAGCACAGATATTTGTTGTATAATCTCATTTTTTAGTATCAAGACGAATTTTCAATTGGTTCCAAAAGAAATTGGTCCAAGTACGAAACCTTGTGGAACTCCAGATTAGTTCATCTTTTGGGGTTTTTTTTCTTATTTTGTATAAAAAATGAGGCATTTGACATCATCACCAGATCCTCCAGCATCTCACAGCTTGTTCCTCTCTTTGCCTGAAAGCCACTGAAGGATATTTTCTCCTCTCCATGACATAAAAACTGAATCTGGAAGAGGAGGAGAAAGATATTCAGCTACTCACAAATATTGTACAGTACAAAGAAAGTATAGCAAAGTGTTTATAAAATTTAGCCACAATACAGGCCTCAAATCAGGCTCACACAGCACATAGAAAACTGGAAACAAATTTCTGAGACCACAGAAAACTAGACAGAGCTTCATTCACCCTGACGTTACCTTTTCTCACATGAAGTTGCTCCTTTTTTCTCAGGGTCATGCAGAAGCTTTAGAGGAGGCGTTATAACTGGAAATGATCCTCTTTTAAAGATTTTTGGAAAGACTGAACTCTGTTTTCTCTGTGCTTCCCTCTCATCCATCAGCTCCATCTCATTTTTCTGCATCCAGATGAATTTTTAACACTTTCGTGCTCATTGATGGATCTCTGAGTTGTTTTGTATCCATCAGTGAGTCCACCTCAGATGTTCCCACGGAGACGACATCTTTTTTTTCTAGTAAGATTAATCATCATTTCCTTGAAAGGAAGCAGCGTGTTAACCTAGAAAACCATAACGTGTGAATCAGCATGTATGAAATGTGGTTGTGGTATTTGGTGACCGGAGAGAGCATATAAACACTGACGGTCTGTCAATCAAACCATCACTTGTTCACTTGTCAAGAGTTTGAGTGGAGGGTTTTCTTCTGTCTGAAAGACTGGTGAGTTCTTCTCTGTTTTTATAAATTTTTCTTGATTTTATTTTAAAAAAAACATTGAGATAGAGATCATTTTGAGGAAGAAAGGAGTTACATGTCTGTCTTATATTTCTGCACCAGAAATTTTATTTTATTCCATTAATTAATATGGTTTCCGAACATTGTTTTTGATTATAAAATTGATTCAAACTTGATTCAGATTAATTTACCTGACTGTAGTGACGAAGATGAAGATGCTGACTTTGGTTCCTCTGTGTTTCCTCTTGGGCTGGATGCTTCCTGCAGACTCTATGGCGGTAAGCAGAGCAATATTAGGCCAGAACGTTCCTTATCATTGAAATGGTGCGTTAGATAAACATTTGGTCAAAACAAGTTCTTGACACTGCTTCTTGTAATACTTTTTGTTTTCTTTTTTAGGTCCCTTTCAGAGTCCCTCCACGCCCTATGAACCAGAGCTTGCATCAGTTGAGCATGGCTGAACACTCCATTGACGACATGTACTTCGACTGCCAACAGCAAATGATGAAGAGGGTCCAGACTGATTACTTGAAAAAAGAACTGCAAGACCCAGTTTTTAGAGGGGCTTGGTTGAGTGCAACTGAATGTGCTAGAAAGAAACCAAGGGTAGAGGATAAGGCTCTCACTAAAGATCACATGCAGGCAATCTGTGTCTATACTGGTAATGAAGTGTACGACACATTCAACAAAGCAGTCCGGACACAGGGACCTGTCTATAACACCGCATTTAAGTTTCACTCTTTACATTTCCTTTTAGCCTCAGCCATTCAGATCTTGAACAGCGATTCCCGCTGCCATACCACCTATAGACGTACTTCAGGTCACCTCACCAGCAAAGTTAACCAGTTGGTTCGGTTCGGTACCTTTGCCTCCAGCTCTTTCTATGAAGGCTTAACTGAGTTTGGAAGCCAGACCTGCTTTCAAATCAAGACCTGTTCTGGTGCTTATTTGAGACACTATTCAATCTTTTGTGATGTGGAGCAAGAGGTGCTTATTCCCCCGTATGAAACGTTCAGAGTAACTAAGGTTCTAACTGCTCCCCATTCACACGAAAAACTGAAGGACTGTGAAGTCGTCATTGAACTGGAGAGTGCAGGAGCTGCAAGCAGACTGAACTGCAAAGCTGTAAATCTATGAGCCACCTCTGCCTCTTCATCACAAGTTGCCATGAACAAAAAAAGAAAGAAAATTATAACATGCTTCTTGTCACCATTAAACTGCTTTTGGTCAAAAAAATGTTTCCACTCATTTTTCTATGTCAAGATGAATTCTTAAACACTTTGGTGCTTATTGTTGGATCTTGAGGTTGTTTCACATCCGTTTTACAAGTCCAGCTGAGACGTTTCTACAGAGAGAAAACATCTATTTCTCATGAAAGAGTAAACATCATTTCCTGTAAAGGCAGCAGCATGTTCACCTCAAAAACCACAACTTTTAGAAGAGCGTGTAAATGAGGGCACCTATACACTGAGGGTCTTTCAATCAAACCGACATTTGCTTCCTTGTCATGAGTTTGAGCACAGCGGTTTCTTCTGCCTGAAAGACTGGTGAGTTTTTCTGTTTCCCTACTCATTTTTCTCAATTTTAAAGATAAAAATCAACAAGATAGAGACCACTTTGAAGAAAGAAGGAGATACTTATGATGCTCTTATTGATATAATATTCTTTTATTGCTTTTATAGCTTATATTGTCACTATATATTGCACTGTAAAGCACCTTGGTTGGCTGCTGGCTGTTTTAAATGTGCTGTATGAATACAGCTAATCTCAGTATTATTATTGTTGTTATTACCCAACTTTGTTAATAATTATAATACGTATTACTTCATTCAGATTCATTTACCTGACTGCGGTGACAAAGATGAAGATTCTGACTTTGATTCCTCTGTGTTTCCTCTTCGGCTGGATGTTGCCTGCAGACTCCATGGGGGTAAGTGGAACAGTGTTGGGCCTGTTGCTGAAAAAAGTAATATACTCCTCGTGACTTGTTTCTCATTTCAAAAGTACCAAAAAGTACCTCAATTTATTACTCCCTTACAACTGTAATTTACACTGTCTGGCCAAAAAGAAAAAAAGTCTATTCAACTTGGCAAGTAGGTACAAGCCTCCTATTGGATAATTACTGCATGGGTGATTATCTTTCCACTGGCAACAAGTTATTTAACCCCAATTGATGCAATGACTAACTTCTTATTTCTTAAACAACCATAGAGAAAGACATATCCTGTGGCCGTGGGACTCAAGTAGTTGGGATTGAACAGCTGTGTAGCTTTAAGAAAACCACTAATCAGTAAGATTAACTGGGAAAAAAAAGTCTTCAGTTTGTTAGGGAGTATAAAGATTGGACTCTGGGGGAATGGAAGAAGGTCACGTGGTCTGATGAGTCAAGATTTACCCTGTTTTCGAGTGATGGGCGCATCAGGGTAAGAGGAAAGGCAGGTAAAGTGATGCACCCATCATGAGTAGTGCCTACTGTACGAGCCTGGTCTAGATTCAGTAACATTATGTTCCCAAAGAATGATTTCAGCTGACAACCTGAATATACTGAATGACCAGGTTAATACATCAATGGATTTTTTCTTCCCAATGGCACGGGCATATTCCAAGATGACAATGCCAGGATTCATGGGGCTGAAATTATGAAAGAGTGGTTCAGGGTTCATGAAACGTCTTTTGCACACATGGATTGGCCCCCACAGAGTCCAGACCTTAACCCCATTGAGAATCTTTGGGATGTTCTGGAGAAGACTTTGTGCAGCGGTCAGACTCTACCATCATCAATGCAAGATCTTGGTGAAAAATTAATGACACACTGGATGGAAATAATATAAATAAATTTTGTGGCATTGCAAAAGCTTATGGAAACAACACCACAGTGAATGCATGCTGCAAATAAAGCTAAAGGCAGTCCAACAAAATTCAGTAATATTTTGGTGGTGACATTTTTTTGGCCACTATTGATTAAATTACTTTTCTTTGCTAATGAGAAACATGATCGGAGGTGTACCCCATTAGTTGATCAGGTTTGCACACGCTATCTAGTTTGTGCATGTTTTTGCACATACAAACCTTAAGTAGAACAAGAAGTAAAGAAAAGTTACTGACTCTGTTTCTTAAAATTGAAAAAAAGTTTCTTTTTTCAGGTCCCTTTCAGAATCCATCGACCACTGACCATCCAGAAGATCCCATTGACCATGGTTGAAACAGCTGTTGATGACATGTACTCTGGCTGCCAACATCAAATGATGAAGAAAGTTAAAAGTCATTACTTGAAAAAAGAAAAGAAAGATAAAGACTTTGAAGAAGCTTGGTCTGATGCAGTTGTGTGTGTTGATGAAATTAAACCAAAAGTAAAGAATAAGGCTCTCACTAAAGATCACATTCAGGCAATCTGTGTTTACACTGGTGATGGTGTGCACGAGACATTCAATGAAGCAGTTCAGACACAACGACGCTCCTACAGCACCACATTTAAGTTTCACTCTTTACATTTTCTCTTGACCTCTGCTATACAGATCTTGAACAGCAATAAACGCTGTAACATCTCCTACAGACGTACTTGGCGTGCATTCACTGGCCGCGTAAACCAGATGGTTCGGTTCGGCACCTTCGCTTCCAGCTCTTTAAGAACGGACTTAGAAAAGTTCGGCAGCCAGACCTGCTTTCAAATTAAAACCTGTCATGGTGGTTATTTAGGAGACTATTCATACCACAGTGAGGAGAAAGAAGTGCTGATTCCCCCGTATGAAACATTCAGAATAACTAAGAATGCAACTGCGCCCCATTCATATGAAAAACTGAAGAAGTGTAAAGTCGTCTTTGAACTGGAGAGTGTAGGAACTGTAAGCACGCTGAACTGCAAAGCTGTAAATCCACGAAAAAAGGTCCCATCTCCAAGTTTTGTGAGTGTTATCACAGTTGATTGAGTTCAACAGGAAACTCATTACAACATATTGCCTGCTAAATGTGTTTTCCAAGTGCAAGAAAGTAAAACAAATTAAAAAAATACGATACTGCTTTTCATTAAACTGAGTAATCAAAAATCATTTGTGTTCTCTCATTTTTCTGTGTCAGTATGAATTTTAAACCCTTTGGTGCTCATTGATGGATCTTTAAGAGTGTTATACATCCATCAGTGAGTCCGGCTGAGAAGTTCCCACGGAGACAACATCTTTTTTTCTGGTAAAAGTTAATAACATTTCCTTGAAAGGAAGCAGCATGATAACCTAAAAAACCACGACTTTGAGAACAACGTGTGAATTAGCACGTATGAAATGTGGTTCTGGTATTTGGTGACCAGAGAGAGCGTACATAAACACTGAAGGTCTTTCAGTCAAACCATTATTTGTTCACTTGTTAAGAGTTGGAGTAGAAGTTCTTCTGTCTGAAGACTGGTGAGTTCTTCTCTGTTTTTATACATTTTTCTAGATTTTAAGGATTAAATATCAATAAGATTGAAAGGATTTTCAAGAAAGAAGGAGTTACATATCTGTCTATTATTTCCGTGCCAGTGATTTTATTTTATCCAATTTATCATTATGGTTCACCAACACTGTTTTTGATTATAAAATACTTACGACTTGACTCAGATTCATTCCCCTGACTTCAGTGATGAAGATGAAGATGCTGACTTTGGTTCCTCTGTGTTTCCTCTTCGGTTGGGTGCTGCCTGCAGACTCTATGAGGGTAAGTAAAGAAGTGTTGGACCCCTTACAGAAAAAAAAGTAATACTTGTACTTTACATATTCCACCCTTCAAACAGCAGTGTAAAAGTAGTAAAATGTTACTGTCTCTTACAAATTTTGCTTTATAAATGGTTCCATACGGCCAGTGCTTTAATGTTACTGTCCTTTGGGGGGGGGTTACCATAGGCACTTTCAGTTTGAGAATTTTTTATTTTTTGCAGGTTTCATTCTTTTTCTTGTTCTATCAATAAATGGTTTGTTAAGCATGAAAAGGCCTCACTTTACATCAGCTCACAAAACAATGAACAAACAGCTTAATAAGACCTTTTTGACCACCTTAATTAATCATAATTTGCTCTGTGATTAGGTGTTCACTAACCCTTGATGAATGTTAGAATCATAATCTGTAAATGGTTTATAATCAGTTAAAAACGACCATTATAGCTCATTTGTTATTGGTGAATTCATCATTTATAAAGTATGAACATAGGGTTAATTAACACATAATAGAGGGTCATATTCCTCAATAATAAATCATTTATAACTGTATTTGTACATGATGCGTAAATAAGAGTTAAAGTGTGAATAATGCTTTATAGATAAGCAGTTCTCAACCTGTGGGTCGGGACCCCATGTGGGGTCACGAGATGATTTGTGCGGGGTCGCCAAGTCATTTTGGGAAAATTCAGACTAATATAACTAAAGAATTTCAGGCAAGGTTGTTTGAGTTGTTTTCTGCTTCCAAAATTTGTTGTATCAGCTAATTTTCTTTAATCTGAACTGTAGTGTTTTTTCCGGAACGAGTTCAATGAGTGATGTTCAGATTTTGCAAAAAAAGAACTTTGAGCAAGTTTTTATGTCTATTTTAAGTGAAAAATTGCCTTTTTATTCTTAATATGAGTCGCATTCATTTGTAACTTTCACTGTTAGTAAACATGTCCATAAGAGCTGCCGGCCCTTGGTCATTTTCACAGTTTCCACTATGGCCCTTTAGGGAAAAGGTTTGGAGACCCCTGTATTAGTTAATGACTAATTAATGCTTTACTAATGCTAAAAAGCGAGAGATACCATCATTCCTTATCACTAAAATGGTTTGTTAGCGGAACATTTGGTCAAAACAAGTTCATGCCTGCGTCTATAATCCTCTTTGCTTTCTTTTTTTAGGTCCCTTTCAGAATCCATCCACCCAGTGCAAACCAGAGCTTGTATCAGCTGAGCATGGTTGAAGACTCGATTGACGACATGTACTTTGGCTGCCAACAGCAAATGATGGGAAAGGTCCAGACTGATTATTTGAAAAAAGAAAAGAAAGATAAAGACTTTGAAAAAGCTTGGATTGCTGCAGCCAAGTGTGCTGCTGAAAAGAAACCAAGGGTGGAGGATAAGGCTCTCACTAAAGATCACATTCACGCAATCTGTGTTTATACCGGTGACGGTGTCTATGGAGCGTTCAATGAAGCAGTCCTGACACAACGGCGCTCCTACAGCACCACATTTAAGTTTCACTCTTTACATTTCCTTTTAGCCTCAGCCATTCAGATCTTGAACAGCGATTACCACTGTCATACTTCCTACAGACGCATCAGAGTCAGATTTATCGGTCGCGTAAACCAGATAGTTCGGTTCGGTAGCTTTGCCTCCAGCTCTTTCAGGACAAACTTCACTCAGTTTGGAAGCCAGACCTGCTTTCAAATCAAGACCTGTTTAGGTGCTTATTTGAGACACTATTCAACCTTTGGTGACGAGGAAGAAGTGCTGATTCCCCCGTATGAAACATTCAGAGTGACTAAGTTGCATACTTCTCCCCGCGTGCCTGAAAAACTGAAGGACTGTAAAGTCGTCATTGAACTGGAGAGTGCAGGAGCTGTTAGCACGCTCAACTGTAAAGCTGTAAATCCACAAGTCACCAATGACTCTCAATCCAGTTTACCAGAAGCAAAACAAAACAAAAAGCTTCTACCTCCAAGGTTTCTGAGTGTCATTAAAACTGAGTGAGTTAAACGTGGCAGTTAAAATAACAAAGTGATTGTCATGTCTGTAGTGACTGTGATGATGTGGAGGTTTGTTGATAAGGAAAAGCATCAAAGCTACAGTGTTAGAAAGCTTTCTAATCTCATCTTTTCTTTACTTCATCTAGAGCTTGTGATAGATTATGCTGAATGATTATATTGAAATGCTGAGCATCCGCATATTCATATTTGACTCTATTATTATTTTTATTTGCAAACTCATTCTTCCGCCTGTTTTTAGGACTGCTAGCCATCGAACGAGTATAATTAGCTGTATCCTAGTGGCACAATGGCGATGTTAAGGTAAGAGTTTTGGCTTAGCATTTCGATATTAAGCATTTGCTGCAAGAAAGTGCTTATGTCGAAATGAGGCTGAGCATTTTGAAACTGAGCTTTTTCTGCAAGGAAACGCAAGACTGTAGAAGCGCAGTGCTCATCATTCCAACATCCAGTATTTGCTTAAAGGAATGTTTATTTGTTTGTATGTTTATTATTGAAGTGCAAAAATAATGCATCGTGATGCAACTGACCATTAAACTGCTTGAAGCAAAAATATTTGTTGTATTCTTTCATTTTTCAGTATCAAGATGAACTTACAGTTGGTTGAAGTACTGAACCTTGTGGAACTCAAGATCAGCGAATCGTTGGTTAGGCTACAAATACATAAACAGCATACACAAAGATGAGTCACTTCTTTAAAAGGATAGTTCCACTTTTTAGATGCAATGTATAAGGTACAGTAAAGGCCTGATATACAAAAGGCTTGTGTGCATGACAAGCCTTTTGTTTATCATTTAATTGCACATATTTACTGATGGGGTGCGATTGTGTCTGTCAAACTTGCATCTATTTAGCATGTTTGCTGTCATGAATATGCAGAATATATGCAGAGTATCAGAACATGCAAAATTCCAAGGGGGGGGAGATGCAAATTTGATCATTTAGCACCTCAATGTGGTTTATCAAGTTTGAAACTGTTTGTGGTTGGTGTTTTTGTGTCTATATGTAGGACATGTGAAAGGAGACATAGGTGCAATGACAGACGAGAGAGAGAGTGAGAGAGAGAGAGAGAGAGAGAGAGAGAGATGGCTGCTGGATGGTTTTACAGCATTGCATTTTCTTGCCTCTGGATCATTCTAGCACACCAGCGCAGTCAGTGCCAGTGTCTCCCAGAATACGTTTTCTGGTGTGCCGTCCTAGGATAGGCACATGTGCTTTTATCCATTTTGCTTTTTTCTTTTCAGAGATTTTTTTTTTTGTTAAACCAAAAAGAAAAACTCTATAAATAAACTAAAATAGTTTCCAGTTTTGAAAAATGAACTTTAACAGCTACTTGAGGAAAAAAATCATACATGAGAAGAAAAAAAAGATATACAATATTGCTATTATTTGTCTCTTTTCTTATTCCCCCCCAATTAGATCTCCATCTCCACAGCTTAAAACTTAATTTAATTTACAGCCACTCTGCTCTCTCAAATTCTCTATTAAAACAGAGGGTAGCACACGCAAAATCCTCATTTAGATGAGGTGGTCTGCATCACTTTTGTACCTTTCACCAACTGCGCATTCAATGCAGTTGATCAAGATGCTTTTTCAAATTTCATTTCAGTTTCACCGTGTCCAAGAAACATAAAAAGACAGTGACTTGTAACACAGGGAGCACCTAGTTTCATCAGGTGAGAAAGAGAGTACAGAAGGGAGGATGGGGGTGGGAAAAAAAACATAATACCAGATTATGCTCCTGTGGAGGGACACAGCTTGGGATTAGGAAAAAAACCATCTCAGCAACATAATAAACCCTTACAACAAAACTCGAAGATCCCCTGCAATACCCACAAGTAGAGTGTGCAATTTTTTTTGTTTACCCACACAAGTTGGTTCTTGTAATTTGGGATCGTAGTGGATCAGGCCCTTGGATTATCAGCCAATGGTGGCCAACAACTACAAAAGCAGCATTCTCAGACGTCTGCTCCTATTTGGAAGTTTTACTACCTTTTACTTTGCATTCATTTTTTGCGCCATTCTTCTACATTTGATTTGCAAAGACCCCAAACTGCTATTTGATTACATCTTTATTCATTATTCAAAGTCAGTTGGTACAAAAAGAACAAAGTTAAACAAATCACTGTCAGACCAAAGTGGGGTAAATCAAGAACCCAGAAAAGGTATTTAGCCCCTCAACGTTTCCACAGAGCAGCCTCCCGCTCAGCAGCTCCACGTAGACCTGGTCCCCTTGTTTCAGGGACAGCAGGATGGTCTGAGAGCTGCTGTCCTCTGAGTCCTCTCTGTTATCCTCCCAGGTGGACGCCACCACCTCGCTGTTCCTCTTGAGCTGCACCTTGTAGTACATCTTCTCCCCTTTCCCTCCCACTTTGGAGTAGACGGAGAAGGAGAAGGAGTACAGACCAGGGCGGGGAGCTGTGAATACACCTGGAAGAAGTAAGATTTGAACAGAATGAAACACTGATTTGTTAATAAAATTAGGTCCTGGGTAGGGATGGGTATTGATAATTCTGCCTATCGATCCAATTATCTTATTGATTCCTAAAGTAGGCTTTTACAGGTTTTTTTAATCAGCAACATTTCATTATGTTTATAAGTCAATAAGTCTTTAATTAGACACTGGATCTGGATTTCTCAAGACATGAATGAATGAATAAGTAAAAAAAATCACACGCCACAAAACAGAATGTATTATTTTGTTTTATGTTATTGACTGAAGAAAAGCACTTTTCAGTTTTCAGAGACAAAAATGATGAGCAGAATCTAAAGGTGGGGACATGATGTTACACACTCTTGTACAGTAGGTGGCGGTATGAACCTGAACATTGTTTGTGATCTGCCATTAGATGACAGAAGAAGAAGAGTCTGAAAACAACTTTTCTTTAATCCTCTGGTTTGAAAACATCTGCCTGTTAGTATTTGGACATTTAGAGTTCTCAGTGTTGTTCTCAGAAAGGAACTGTGACATGTTTCTGTGATGAAAGTTGAAATTCTGTTTTGAAACAGAAGTTATGTCGATCCATGCTAACCGCTAGCATGTCAATGGGATTTCCCATGTCTTGCTAGCATCTAGCTAGCGCTGTGTTTGCTTTGCCGCTTTTGGTGCATAAGGAGATGTAAAACATGTTAAATGTATTGAATATGAATCTTTTGTGAGACAGTTATGTACGTTTCTTTGTGTGTTCAGTTTCTTAAATTAAACTCTAAGCAGAAAATTCTGCATCAGAGTTTTCTCGGGAAACTGTTCTCTAGCTGCTAAGTGAAGCTAACTGAGGCAGAACGGAGGATAGATATACATTTATAAGAAGGCTCGATGCCTCGTGCGCGCTGTAAGCCAATGGGAAGTAACGTCGTCCCATGGCGGCCATCTTGGAACAGGGCTGCTCGCCTGCTCATTACATTATTGTCAATGGAGCATGGACTTTGAAATAACTGTAGATTTCTCAATTTTTAACCTATTTTCAAACGGCTTGGTTTGTTTTAAATGTCAGAAATTAAGCTAATTAACTTGCAAACTTGAGATGGTTAAAAAAAAAAAATCAGCCTGAATCATAGCCACGTGAATAAGGTTTATAATACACCAATCCGTCTGTATATCCGTCAAGAATTGAGCGAGTTATGAGTGTTTTAGTGAGTAAATCATCATCCTTTCCATTGTCTACAGTACAGAGCAGGCCTGTTCCAAGATGGCCGCCACAGTGACGATGCTGCTGACTCCGCCTTAAGGCATCTAGCCTTCTTATATATATCTATGGAGCAGAGGATGTTAGGACCAAACTCTGCAGCGTAAAGAATCGATAAGAGGAACCGTTAAGCAAGAACACTGATGACATCGATGGCTTGAACCATTTCTTATCGATTCCTAGCAGTAACCGGTTCTCGAAACCCATCCCTAGTCTTAGGTAGATAGACATATTACAGTGGTGTGTTAGTCTCACCAAGGGTGGGGTTATAACCTCTGCCTTGGTTGAGGGTGATGACATCGTAAGGAATGGGGCTGTTCCTTGTGAAAGATCCAAAGCAAGACCCTCTTTGGCTCAAGGAGGCTGTAAACGCAATCCTAATCCCTCCTGAAACCAAAGAAATCAAACGTGATTTACAGCAAACACTTTGGATCAATCGTTACTGTGTCTTTGTTCTTATTACAGACTACCTATGACTTCAAGGATGGACTCCCCCAGCTGGAAAACGCTCTTGGACAGGTCCATCACTCTGTGGAAGATCTGGTCCTCCACTTCGTGGAGTTCAGCAGCAGCACAACAGCAGCCTCGCTGGACTTTGAATGTACACTCACAGTCCCATTTCCTGCACTGCAGCTCCCCTTTCCACGATACTGAAAGGTAAAGAAAGAAAGTCACTCATGTATCATCAAACATGGATAAATACAAGGTAATCACTCAGTAAATGCACCGTGTATATGATATATGTTCATCTTCAGACATTTAAAACCCAGAAAATACAACTCCAACTTTATCAAACAGTGTACACAATGTATTATGTCAGGGGCGTCCAAACTTTTTTCCAAAAGGGCCACATTTGAGACAGGGAAAATGACGTAGGGCCAGAAGCTCTGACTGACATGTTTATTAACAGTCAAAGTAACAAAAGAATGCTCTATTCTATTGTTTCTATTTAAGAACTTTCTTGATGACTTCTGAAAAACCTCACCTGGAAAGTACACATCATCATTTTTCTATGGCAGGATCAGGAACTGGACATTGTTATGATTTTTAAAGGACTATTACAAAAACATTTCAGCCCCGAATGTTTCTCATCCTGCATTCTGAACCATTGTTATGCATCAACTTTTGTCTTTTCTTCACAGTTTCATAACTTCAGTTTAGTCATGCGTTTATTTCTAACTCTCAACATTCATGAAGCACATTTTTGCTTCATGCTATATGCACTTTTTTTAAATGTCTTAAACACGCCAATTAAGATTTCTGAGTTTCTGCAGATTGTACAGACAGAAAGTAGCTTCTGCAAAGTCCAAAGTTTTATGAGACATTATCTGATATACTTAAGTTTTCTACAAGCATCTGACAGGAACAATAAATGTACACAATTATTTACAGCATGATTAATTTAAGTGACATAATCTGTTCATTGTAAGATTTAAGCTGGGGGCTGCATGAAAATGGACCATGGGCCACAAATGGAAGTTTGGACATCCCTGTATTATGTTCTCTGCATGAAGTAAAGTAGAAAACTTCACTGTGGTCTGACAAATCAAAAATCCTGCATACTTCTTAAAGGAAGGACCACCCAGCTTTTCATTAATGAATGGTTCAAAAGCAAGAAACCTGGGTAATAAGAGCAATAGCATGGACTTCACATCGCACATTTAGAGGGAATAATGGATGATACCAATAGGTTTTGAAGCAACAAGTGCCACCAGCCAAATAATCTTGCTGCAAGAAGATGTTAACCTCAGTGGTGCACACAGAGAGAGCCACGGTCCAATTGTTAAAAAACACGCTAAAGTGCTCTCCTCGGAGCCAAAACACATGCTCAAGTGCCCGCTCAGGAGCAAAACGCTTATCAAAGAGCTCTCCTTGGTACCAAACTTGCACCAAAGTAGCTTCTTAGGCACCAAAACATCCGCCACAGTGACCTCTTGGGGGCCAAACATGCAAAAACTTGCTTGAACACCCTCTTAGGAGCTAGAAACTAACCAAAGTGCTCTCCTTAGAGACAAATTTGGGCTAAAGCGCCTCCTTGGGAGTCAAAACAAGTAGTGAAGTGCCCCATTGGCTGGTTAAAACATGATTAAGTCCCTTCCTAGGCACCAAAACGTGCTAAATTGTAGTCTTGATAGCCTAAGTGTGAACCAAGGTGCCTTTTTCTGGAGCCAAAACAAACATTTAAGTGCCCTTTTGGAAGCCAAAACGCATTTTGTGCGTGCCCTTTTTTTTTCTTCTCTCCTTCAAAATGTCTGTGCACAACAGTATGGCTCAGTAGTAGAAGAGTCTGGGTGCTGAACTGGTCTACCTGCTGTACCAACGTGTGATCCATTGAAAACATTTGTCCCATCATGAAACAAATATAAGAAAAGCAGATGCTAAAATCCTACATCAGGCAAACATGAGACAACGCTTACTTTCCAATAGTGAAAAAGAAAATTCTCCTTTTTTTTGTCATTTGCAGTGTTTCAAGAGGAAGTGATGCCAAATGTCTGTTTCTAAAAATGTTGCTGGCATTAGTATACAATGAGCATCTGATTTAATGTCTTTACACTTTTTCAAACAAATTTATAACTTTAAGAATTTGTAGGTTGTATCAAAAATGAGACATCGCGTCATGAGCAACAGTTTTACCTGCTTCCATTTTCAGTCTGTTGATCGTGTCGTCGGCTCTCACACACACCCACACCAGGCTCAGGGTAAACAAAGTGCATGCTACAGATCTCATCTCAGGGGAAAGTTTGGCAGTTCAGTTTGCTCTGAAAAGACACTAAAATGTAGTGAACTATAAATTAGATAGATAATCATTGAATTGTAAAATACTCACTGTTGTCTGGTGAAAAGCTTCCTTACTCTGTATCCACTTGAAAACAGGTAATCCAGAGTCTGAAGAGCGACTAAACCCTAAAAGAAAAGCACTGAGGATCTCTGCGTCGTCTGCTCAGTGTCAGTTTGGAAGCTGTGTTTGTTTTCAGGTCACTTTTATGTCCTGTGGGAGGGGAGATCCCTGTGTCTGCTTCCATAACTTTATTTCCCATACGTTCTCACTTTCAAGCTCCACAGGTGAGGTGTGACCTGTGAGGGCACCGGGTTGAAAGATGCATACAAACTCCCCAGTGTATATCAAAGTGTCCCAGACTATATCTGGCTCCAGTGTGTTTACCAGGGTTATTAGGTCACAGGTGTCAGGTTCACCGATAGGATCACTCACTTTCTTGTCTGTGATAAGCCAGCTGTATTATCTCTGTGCACCAGAGCACTTACCAGAAACTGATGACACTGGGAAGAGCCTAGTTTGGTGACAGCTGATGTTTCAACCTGTTAGTTATTGGGACATGGAGTGGACAATTACAGCTCCAATGCTGAAAGATATATAGTTCAAACTGATAAGCTTTGCTTTTTTGCAAATATTCTGTCATTTTGAATTTGATGCTGGGACAGGTTCATGCTTCTCAATGTGTTACATCACCTTTCCATTTAACAACATTCACTAATTGTTGAACATATTTTTTGATAGGAGACAGGTCTGGACTGCAGGCAGGTCAGTCTAGTAGCTGCACTCTTCTACTACAGAGCCACGCTGTTGTTACAGAAGCAGAATGTGTCTTGGTTCTGAAATAATCAGGGACTTTGCGCTGAGAACAAACCGGATTGTTCTTTTCCTCTCCGGCCCGGAGGACACCACATCCATGATTTCCAAAAAGAGTTTAAATGTGGACTCATCAGACCACAGCAGACTTTTCCACTTTGCTTGCTTTGTGTTCCTGAGTCCTGTCATGGTTTTTGTAATAAAATCTATTAGACTTAATATGGAGCAGATTAACTTGGAAAGTCCATAAAATGAAGTACTCACCAATACCAAGTACATCACTGTAGTTCTAATGTGACTTCAAAATTTAAATGGAAGGTACAAAGGCTCTGCAGTCCAATGTTTTCATATCACAGAAATTGCACGAATGGCCCTTTGCATTTACAATAAGTGTGAAAAGCACCATGCAAGCTCCGTGAGCGGAACATTGCATGTGATATTTTTCTTGTTAAAGACCCCTCAGTTCATCAACCACAGAACGATCATTGTGAAACCATGTGTCAGAGAAAACAATGACCTGTGAAATTGAGGTTCACACAAAAACCCACCACATGACTCATAGAGATGCAGACGCCACGCCTATGATTTCCAAAAATGATTGAAATTTAGACTCGTCAGACCACAGCAGACTTTCCACTTTGCCTCAGTCCATCTCAGATGAGCTCTGGCCCAGAGAAGCCGGCGGCGGCGTTTGTGTGTTGTTGATGTCTGACTTTGTCTTTGCATGGTAGAGTTTGAACTGTCACTTGTAGATGTAGTGATGAACTGTTTTAACTGACAATGGTTTTCTGAAGTGTTCCTGAGCCCACGTGCTAATATCCTTCACACAATGATGTGGGTTTTTAATGCAGCGCCGCCTGAGGGGTCAAAGGTCACGGCCATTCAATGTTGGTTTTGGGCCTTGCTGCTTACGTGCAGAGATTTCCCCAGATTCTCTGAATCTTTTGATGATATTATGGACTGTAGATGATGAAATCCATCAATTCCTGCAGTTGGACAAAGTTGGGAAACATTGTTCTTAAACTGTTGGACTATTTGCTCACCTCACGCAGTTGTTGACAAAGTGGTGAACCTGGCCCTGAACTTTCAGGATGCTCCTTTTATACCCAATCATGACACTCACCTGTGGAATGATCCAAACAGCTGTTTTTTCGGCATTCAGCAACTTTCACAGTCTTTTGTTGCCCCAGTCCAAGCGTTTTTGGAACATGCTGCAGGCATCACATTCAAAATGAGTGAATATTGAGTTGGTGAAGTTACTTCAAAATGTGTCAAATACAAACAGTTGCTTAAAAAGGATGACTTAATGATATTCTTCATCAGGCATGTATCTTTATTCATTGATACTAAATCAAATTTCAGGCAAGGTCAAACAAAAGTGACTGCCCTTTGTTGATGAGTCAACCTAAGTTTACTCACAAAACCTGAGCGATGTTTATCAGCTCAAGCCTTTATTGTGAGATATAGGAAACGAAAGCTCCTTTTAAACAGTTTCTCTGTACAAAGTTTCAATGGCTCTCTATGAGTCAGGCGTAAATGCAGCGGTGTCACATTACCAAGAGAGTCCAGGTGGCAGGTCAAGTGTATTTTAGGTGTTTATTGTTCTACTACGACTCTTTGTGCAGTGAAATTGCATCTGAGCTATTTCTGTAAATCAGCAGGGATTAGGGACGTTTTCTTTTCTTTAGCTGCTTTTAATGGTTACTGGCTGAAATCCAATACTGTAGACTTTTGAGAGTTGTTTTTTCTGCTTTATGAGCTTTTTTATGGCAGGAATTATTCAACATAAGCTTAAAAATCAAAGGTGAATCCAGACACTTTTGTAAAGAGACTTTATTTATTACACTTTATTCCAAAAGTTATGGCTGCTACAGAGAAGTCTGCTGGATTAATATGTATTATAACACACAGATTAAATTCAGCGTCAGTGTTTGAGAGCAAACATTCAAGTGCAAGTGCTGAAGCTGCATCTATACGTTGCTATCTAAAGAAGATCATATATACTCTCACAATAATTCAAACTACATATACTATGTGTTTATAATATATATATATACGTACTCATATAACAAACATACACATTTTATTTTCATGTTTTGTGACATGACATTGCATCCAAACGGGGCTAAGAAATGAAGCAGAGTAAAAGGAAGTGACTGCGTATTTTTGTGGTTCATGTTATGTTGACGCAGTTAATAGTTTGGCATGCCTTTATATTCACTACTCTTGTAGTTTTGAGCTTGCATGGATAAGAGATTTCAAGACGTTATAAATAATCCAAAACAAATGCAATCAAAAACAGTTGAATTACCTATCTTTAATAACAGTCCTGTTCCTAATGCTCAGTTTAAAGCTATAGCTATTTATTGTGTTTCTTGCATTCAAAAAGCAAACATCTCCAAGTATTTTTATTGCAATATATTTTCATTTTCCCTATGCAAAATGAAGATAAAGTTCTTTCAAGTGTGAACCTGTTACATTGTTCTGCACAGCATAATTTCAGTAAAATAACATGACTACAACTGTAATAGTGGGCACTGATTGGTTATATAACAAAAGGCACCTAAATGTAGTTTTGGAGAGGACATCTTTTTAATTTCACTTGGTAATTCATAATAGCACCTGAAATACATTTCCCAAGATGCACCATGAGGAAAACAATTAGATATGAGCATAGTGAGGAGGATTTTTGTTTACATGATGCACCAAAGTTGTATTTTCATTTAAGGTTTGATGTTAATTCAACGTTCTTCCTGTCGCCTGTTGCACCAGCTCTGTGTCAGTTTAAAGTCTTTCTAAATTATACATTGAGTCATGTATGTCACTTTTCTGGTATTCCTTATATTGATGTTTCTTGTTTTATTTTGTAGTTCTTACCCTCTGTGAGTCTAGTTAAGCTCTACTTCCTATCCTTGCATTAGTTCCACTTGTATTTTGCCTCACACCTGTGTTAATCCAACTTTTATTTGTTTCCCTTGTCCTCCATTGTCTTCCAGTCATTGTTTATAGATTTTAAGGTTTAAACAGATCTTAAATTGGTCTAAATCTGGGTCCTGCCTTTCAGTGTTCCCCCTAGTGGTGACAAGTTGAAATGAGCCAGTTTGTGATGTAAGTTCTGTCATTGTTTAGTTGCACCACTGAGACACTACGTACATCTTAAATCACCCACTTTAACATCCAAATGAACCAAAAAGTTGTTGCTTGAATGATATTTTCATTCCATTCTGCGGAAATAGCACTTAGACTTTAGCACTGAACATGTGTGTGCATTTGGTCCTGATTCACCGTTGGATATAAGAGCTACTCAGGTTGGCATATTGGTGAAAAAATTGTCAACTTTGGACGCCTAACCTAGCCACGCCCATTAAGTTACAAAAAAGTCTTTGATCATTTTTCTTCATCATTATGTCTGGTATACACATATCCAATTTGAAGATTATCTGAGGAAAACATTGGGACTAGTCCATTGAAATACATACTTCAAAAATCGTCAAAACTAGACATTTTGCTCTTATTTCTGGACTTCCTGTTTGAATTCACTATTATCATAAGAGTCAAAGAAGTCTTATACAGGTTATTTTATACCAACTCATAGCTGGGCATAATATTTTCACTCAACACCTGACATTAGACTACGTTATAATTTGCGCACGGCCGATGCAACCCAGTTCTGGTATCTTCCACCAACCTTGAAAAATATAATACTATCATACTTTACTGATACTGGTCTTACTGTACACTTGCAGGCAAGAGAATAAGCTTTACACCTAAAATTGTTGAGTTTATAGAATTGAATGTACATGAAAGTTTTGGCGCAAGCTTCTACATCCTATTAAGGCACAGAGTCAAGCTGTAACACAGGCTGAGTTAGTTTCTCAAATGCATGCCAGGCTGAAGCGGTTTTGTCTCTATATTTGTATAAAGTTTCTGAAACAAGTTGGTCAATCATGTCACAAGTTGTCGGATGTTTTGTTTCATCTTTGGATTTTTTTCAGGATCTTGTTTTGTTAAATTTCATTCTCTGTTACTTTGGAGCTCTGATTTGATGAGGTAAATGCAAGACCAGTTAGAGAAATGATGTTTCTTTTTACAGCCTAATTCAAATGAATGGTGTCCGTTGACTTAGGCCTCTTTTACTTTTTCGTCATAAGTGCCGCTGCCTTTGTAAGCCGACACGTAGCCGCTGGTGTCAGGGATGTCCTCCCGTCCAGCTTTTCCTTTCCCCTTGCCGGACTCGTCGAAGCGCTCTTTGTGGGCTCCGGTGTATTTGCTTGTGTCGGTCAGTCTTTCCACTGCTGCTGCTTTTGCTGCTTTCTGAAAAAGAATCAAACAGGAGAAAACAATCAGTGGCATGTGCAGAGATTTTGAAAGGCAGGGGGGGAAAGAATTAAAAAGGCACATACAGCACATATTTTGGCTCCCAAGTACGCACTTTGGCGCGTTTAGTCTCCCATGAGGCAATTAGGCAATTGGTTTAGCTTCTGAGGGGTCACAAAAGGGCACTTTTGGCACTAAGGGTGACATTTTGGCAAGCATTTAGCTCCTGGAAGTTCTCAAGTGTGTTTTGGCTCCCAAGAGGGTACAAAAGCATATATTCTTGACCCCCAAGAGGGCACATTATTGATGTTTTTGCTCCCAGATGAGTAGTTTATCATGTTTAAACCAGCTAAAGGGGCCAATTAGTGTGGTTGGCTCATTGTAAGTGTACTTATGTATGTGTTTTAGCTCCCAATAAGACACTTGATTGCATTTTTGGAACCGAGGGTGACATTCTAGCAAACATTAGGCTCCTGAGAGAGTATTTCAGTGTATGTTGGCTCCCACGAAAGTAGTTTATTATGTTCCCACCAGCAAAAGGGCCAGATTATTGTAGCTCCTCAACCAGGAGTGCATGTGTAAGCATGTGTTTTGGCTCCAAATGAAGCACTTAAGTGCATTCATGACACCAAGGGTAAAATTTTTAGCAAACTTTAGGCTCTTGAGAGATTACTCCTGTGTATTTTGGCTCCCAAGACGACTTCAAATGCTAGTTTGGCACCAAAAGAAAGCATTGCAGCTATCATTTGGCTCCCAAGATGGTGCTCAAGTATATTTTGGCTCTTGAGTGGGCACATTACCCTATGTTTTGGCCTCCAAAGGGCATTTTAGCACACGTTTTGTCTCCAAAGAGAGCACACTAGCACAAATTTCTAAGCAATCATGCCACGTGGGGGAGCCCACTGAAAAAAATGTATCAATCTTTCAATTTATTAGTTCATTAACTTTCTTATTCTCTCCTTAGTGCGTAATAGAGACGTTTCTATCCATTTCCAAGTACACATAAACAAAGTAAACATAGCCCCTCAGTCCTGTTAATTCTCTAACATGGTGATGTTAACAACAACATATACTCACAGTGACTCCGACGTTTGCCGGCTCCTTGCCAGCGACAAGACCATAGAGCTGCTGAAGCGCCTCCTCTTTGCTCTTTCCCTTGAAACGTTTGGGAGCTAATTCTGTCAGGGCCTGGTTAAACTGCTCAAATGTGATTACTCGAGCTGACTTTGCCCTGAGGAAAGAAAGAGGCCAGACTGAAACAATGCCATGACAATTTTGTTGAGCACATAAATTAGAGGCAGCATCTTAAAGGGATAGGAGGGATGTTTCTAGATCCCTAGTTCACGGAGTACTTCCCTTGTTGGAGGCTCCTGAGAGGGCACTTACGCATATTTTTGTACCAAAGAGGGCAGTTTTTCATGTTTCAACCAGTCAACGGATATCAGTTGTTAACTGGATATCCACAGACACGTTCAAGTGAAGGTCTTAAGATTATAAGGTCACTCTTTAAACTGCAGTACTGAGTGCTAAAAGAAACACAGACCCAGCCCCCATAGTTCATGGACATCTGGAAAGAAGGGCTGAGCGATTAATCACAAATCACATGGCAAAAGTGGCAGAAGTGGCAAAAATGTCAAGAAGTAGCAATGAAAATAAGTTTAAGTTGTCAAGAATGGTCAAAAAGCAAGAAAATTGGGAGAAAACTTGGAAAATAGGCAGAAAGTAGCAAAGAGATGGTCCAAAAGTTGCAATTGAAAAAAAAAAAGTGAAAAGAGAAATGGGCAAAATATTCTGTGTTGGAATTAATGTTAGTGTTCACTTCCAAAAAATGTGTTCAAACCACATGATTGCACTTTAGGGAAAAATAATTGTTATCAGATTGTTTTGGTAAATCGTTCAGTGCCACTCCAAGTGTTATAATTGTTTCCCAAAAACTACATTTAGACCCCAGCTCTGACAGTCAAAAAGCAGTTATTATTATTATTTTCAACTATATTACCAGTTGTTCAGCCTGAAATGTGTTGGGATACCAGATAGGAAATTTTTGCAGCCAATGTTTCGTGCTCAATCAAACAGCCAAATTATTGATAACAACCTTCGAAGTGGTGACAAGTGGCAAAAATGTCAAGAAGTAGCAATGAAAATAAGTCAAAGGTAGCAAAACATGTTAAAAAGCAACACATATTGGCATGACGATTGGGAAAAAACTTTGAAAATAGACAGAAAGTAGCAAAAAATGGTCCAAAAGTGGCAAAAAAAAGTGAAAAGATGCTGGAATTAATGTCAGTGTTCACTTCCAAAAATGTGTTCAACACACAAGATTGCAGGGAAAAATAATTGCTATCAGATTATTTCGGCAAATCTTTGAGTACCACTCATAGAGTTAAAATTGTTTCCCAAGAGCAACATTTAGACCCCAGTTCTTAAAAGCACAGTCATTATGATTGTCATATATATATTGTGTTTTTTTTAGCCTGTAATGTGTTGGAATACCAGATAAGAAATTTTTGCAGACAATGTTTAATGCTCAATCAAAGAGCCAAAATATTGAGAACGACCTTCAAAGTGGTGACAAGTGGCAAAAATGTCAAGAAGTAGCAATGAAAATAAGTTTAGGTTGTCAAGAATGGTCAGAAAGCAAGAAATATTGGCGTGAAAATTGGGAGAACACTTGGGAAATAGTCAGAAAGTAGCGAAAGAATGATCCAAAAGTCGTTATGGATTTTCCATTCCACTGTATAAGGTTGATGCTGAAGGTAACTTACTTGACTTTGGAGAAAACGATGTCGACGTCCGTGGTCGTTACGTTCTTCCCGTCGATGATCTGACAGTCTTTGCAGAGTTTAGCGAAGTTCTTGCCGTTCATTTCCTTCCCTCTGGCTTTGGTGTCTCCATGAACTGCAAACTTCTGGAAGGAGGTTTCCACCTCTGCGACAGACACTGAGCCCTCCGCCATCCTGGGGGAGTTGGGGGGGGGGGTTACATACATCACAGCAAACTGTCGGATTAATCCTGAATATAAAGTGAGGAGAAGATGACGTCTGCTGTGTCGATGCTTTTTTATCTTTAAATCCTTCAGAGGACATTTTTAGAAATGAAATACAGGCTCACTCAGACTTCTAATGACTCTATTAGCTGATTGGTGGTCAGGCTGCCAAGAAGCAGCTCACCCCGAGTGAACATTTCCCCTCTCACACACACACACTCACACACACTTACAGTTCCATCATTATGTCAGTGTTACCCAAGCTGCTCTTAGGCCAATTTAATTCAATCAACTCAATTTACAAATGGCTACTCTGCTGCTCACTCTCCTGCAAAACAACAACCAGGGTCCTACTTCTTTCCCATCTCTTTCTCTCTCTCTCACGTGTACTTAAACACATTTACACGTCAAATTTTACTTAGACTTAGAGATGCACAAAAAAAACAGCAGTGAGATTTGGCAATGAAGTGTCGTTGCTTTGCTTCTGGTAACAATAACAGAGAAGTGTTAGAATAAAAAATATTGACCAGTGGTTCCCAACCTTTTCAAACTCAGGGCCCACTTATGCATCTCAAAAATGTTTGTGGTCCACCTCCAACTCTGCCCAACAAGTACAGAGGATATAAAATGCCCCAATGAGCCAAAATATAATAAAACCCAAAATGTATGAACTGGTTGACAATGTAACAGATTCTGAGCCCAAAACAAAACAACTTTTTGCCAAGAAAGTAACAATTTGTTACAGTTTGAGTCAGTTATAACATTTTGGTCGGGTCATGTTCCCTATTGGGCACTAAAATACCATCTCACCTTTTTATACATGAATAGCCGAGCGTTTTTAACATCCTGACAAAGTTTGTAACTGAGTTTTAACATTTAAAAAATTCTGTCTATTTGCTTATTTATTTGTATCTTCTATCTTTTTATAATTACACCACGCTAAAATCAGATTATTTTGGAAATTATTTGGCGGCCCACTTGCAATACCTTCACGGTCCACCAGGGGGCCGCGACCCACAGGTTGGGAATCACTGATATAGACTGTATGACTGAAAAAGAGCCAAATTAAAAATCAGTAAAAATAAAGTGCAATAGAGAATGAATAAATAAAACAGAATGTAAACAGTGCAATAAACATTGTTAAACAGAGACATCACAGCAGCTGGGGAGGGGAAGGAATGTATTGCACAGAAATGTTGAAAATGTAATGGGGTTACGTTTGCTAAAAAGTATGTTCATACATTCATAATGACAAGAAAGATCATTATATGAAAGCAAAAGCTGGATATTCATAGATAACACTTTGAAAACTGCATCCATAAACAACACCATTGTTTTATTCCTCTGAGCACTGTTGTTAAATCATTCAAATGTGATGAATTAAATATACAGCTGCATTTAAAAATATCCCTCCCTGGCTTCATGACTAGATTTCCAAGACGGTTTAACACTAGATTTAAATAATCCCTCGCTCCCTCCACTGACCATTTGTGGAAATTATGCGCGTGAACCGTGAACTGTACCTGCTGCTGTGGAAGTTCTAGAAATTCCCGGTTTCTCAAACAGATGCTCGACCTCTTTGTCCTCCTCCTCCTCCTCTTTCCTCTTCTTCCTCTTCTTCTTCTTCTTCTTTTTCTTCTTCTCTGCCTCTTCTTCCTGCCACTCCCAGGCTCACATTGACGACAGCGATGGAGAGGAGCAGAGGAGGGCAGGGGGAGAGATGAGAGAGGAGGGGGGAGGAGGCAGGGAGAGAGTACCAACCAGCACAGTCGATGACATCATGGCCACTCAGCCTCTCATGTGTTGAATCAGTGTGTGAGGCTCAGAGTCTCTGGCTGTTTTCCAAACCGCCGACTACATACTACATGTGAAAGTACTTTGACATGTAGTATGTAGTATGACTGTTTTGTTGGACCTGATTAGTACAATGCAAAAACTGAAATCTAAGCAAGTCATTATGTCTTATTTGTAGTAAAAATTGTCGCAAGCAGTTAGAAAAAACTTTTTTATTTATCAAAATGCTTGAAAACAAACTTTCTGAATAAAAATAAAGAGAATCCCCCCTTTAATCTTGTTTTCTTTTATTACATTTGACTCACAAAAAAAGGGGTCTACAGATATTTCGAAGCACAACATGCAACATTCTGAAATCTGAAAAAATAGTTTGACTAAATTCTTGCAAAAAAAAAATTAAATAAATGAATAAATAAAATAAAATAAGTCCTTAGCTTTAAGCTTTAAATAGCTTGTAACAAGTCAAAAAAATCTGCCAACCGGATAAGACGAATTTGTCGTAAGGTTTCTTAAAATTAGAAAGATGTCTTGATACAAGAAACTTTTTCTTATCCCATTGACAGATTTTTTTTTGACTTGTTACAAGCAATTTAAACCTCATTTTTGTCTTTAAAAAACTTAAAATAAGACATTTTTATGACCTGGTCTGGTGAATGTGGCTCAAATCAAGAATAGTAAGACAAATTTTACTATAAATAAAACATAATGACTTGCTTAGGTTTCAGTTTTTGCAGTGGATGTGTCAGACACCTGCAGAAACTTCAGTTCATCATATTTCAGTCAGAAAAACCTTCGAACACTCACTTTAGGCCTCATTCACCTGATAAATTAGCCCCCAATTTTTACATATTTAAAAATGTATTGGACCTATCAGTAGCTTTTAAATAAATACAAGGACTTATTTTATTTTATTTGTTCATTTATTTATTTTTTTTTGCAAGAATTTAGTCGAACTATTTGTTCAGATTTCAGAATGTTGCATGTTGTGCTTCGAAATATCTGTAGACCCCTTATTTTTGTGAGTCAAATGTAATAAAAGAAAACAAGATTAAAGGGGGGATTCTCTTTATTTTCATTCAGAAAGTTTGTTTTCAAGCATTTTGATAAATAAAAAAGTTTTTTCTAACTGCTTGGGATACTTCTCAAGAATATTAAGTAAAATGTGTTCGCTGCACACACAGGTAATTTCACTGGTTTTCATGAAGANAACTGGGCTGGTAGCCATCAGTCATTACTATGCCCCTTTGCTGCCCCTCTTCTCTCTTTTCTCACTTACTGTCATTGTCACAAGAGCCCTCTTGTCTGGATAAAGATGAGAACGGCCCTTCAAAGGACAAAGAGCATTGACAAGAGCGCTGACCAACTGACACACTCGGAGAGAGATTATTCCATCTCAGTGTGTCACATCAAACCGAGCGTCAGAGCGGAGAACAGAGCAGGCTTTACGCTCCGAGGATGATGGGATTATTCAGAGGACACACATGTCTGACAGACACAGAAAAAAGAGAAGCTGAGATAACTATCATCATATTTCCAACACTGAGCGTAGACCTTCAGTTCCACTACACACCACAGGATGGCGCCTGTGATACACAAACTTAATCCTCATCCTCCTCTGAACTTTCTCTCTCTGTGGATCCTACAATCACCCAGTACCGATTCTAGGGTGTGATGGGGCCCCAAGCAAAAATTTCCAAGGGGCCCCTCTGACAAGTGTTGACATCATAATCTGAAATCGACAAAAACACGTCAGACACTCAAACTTCTTAAAGAATATATTATTATTGAATATTTTGAAAGTTGTGCAAAAACAGGGGAAAACAGTGTTTGAATGGATTACATCATTAAAAACTATTTACAGCAAAAAAAATACAAATATGTCAAACAAAAAGAACAACAGAACAATGCAACTTTTAAAAACAATATGTGTGTTTTTACCAAAACAGTAGCCAGAACTTCACCTTTGTTATCAAAGTTTATGTTTGGGGCTTATTTAAATTGTAAATATTCTACAAAAGTGATCTTTTTTCGCTCCCTGAAGGATAGCTCCTCTTCATCTTGCGTTGTTGTTGTCGGTTTCATACGTCGATTGACAAACTTCTGTAAAGTAACGGCCTGTAGCATTGCCCGAAGGATGACGTGGGGCCCCTTTAAGGGGGTATCCGTCAGAGATGTCATTGCAATTTGGCTACGAATTGTTTGATGTGGATCATGGGGTTAATGGTCACTGCAGTTGCTACATCTTAGACATTACTGTGGAGTCAAGTTCGTCAGCCCTCGGGGGCCCCATAGTGGTTCGGGGCCCCAAGCAGCTGCCTGCCTCGCCTGTTGGCAAGCAGCGGCTCTGCAATCACCCCCATCACACACTGTTCATATACTTTTGCTTACATAACCCTTCAGGTGGATGCAAACTCAGCTGATAGTTGGTTAACTTTATGGCTCAGCACTGAAAAAACTGTAATTCAAGCCTGTGTTTGTGTCTTATTTCAAAACATCAGTGATCCACCTCCGTGTTTCACATTATAACGGTGGACCTTTCATCATCGGCCTTGTTGACTCCTCTCCAAATGGAACAATGTTTATGGTTGTGGCTAAAATCTTGACTTTTTCTCTAATTAACCTTCTCACCCCTAACATAAGTCAGCTGTTAATGTTGGAAATGTGGTTCCAGTGTCATCTGTAGCCAGAACCTGAACTTCCCTTTGATTTTTCCTGATGCCTCTTGTTTTTTGTTTTTGTGTGACCTGCTGGTGCCGCCAGTCTCTCTTAGCCTGGTTATATAATAATACTCAGTAATGTTGCGAAATCAACAAAGGTTTTAATTCCACATCTGTGACCTCAATGACTTTCTCAGACATTTGCTGTCTATACAAAAAAAAAGAAGCTTTGGCTACATTTTTTTTTACAACTTTTCCATTCCGCTCTTGGATTTATCCTGTACCAAAATTATGTTTGGTCCTGATTGTCACATGTAGGTTTTTTTTAATTTATGTATTTTTATAAAGCAGCTATTAGAATACGTCTAATAATCAGTTTACCTTTCAGATTCCTAGAAACTTTCTGAGCCTGGAAAATCGTCACTTCGTGTTTTAGCACCATCTGCGTAAAACTCAACACAAAGTACCTGAAATAAAATGAATGCAAAGTTTCTTTTGGTCATTTTAGATCCTCAGTTCTTAACTTTTGAACCTGTCATTACAATTTTTTCACTGACTTTATTTTTCAACATTACTGTTTGATAATCAATGATCTATTCATATAATTTGTACCATATTGTTTATCTCGAAGTTTCATTTTTTTTTCCCATATATGCTCGACACCACTGAGGACAACAGCTTTGCTAAGGATTTTTTAGTCAAAATGAAGAGAATTATGTCATTATTGGAGCAACATCTGAGACTTCAGAAACTATTATCTCCTGGAATTTCTTTTAAATCCAAGCAGAAGTTAAACAGAAAATTGTGGAAACAACAGTTGCTTGTTCCAAAAAAAAAAAAAAATGTTATTGTCCTCTTGTTAAGCAGTGATCATACATTACGTAATCATGCAGGTTTTCTACCTGGTCCTGTGAGCGCCCACATACTGACACTGATGCTCTGTGCTTTGTTCACAGGATAAACAGAACAAGTTGTTTTGGCATCATGAACCATCATGAAACTCTTTTCTTTGCAGAAGTAAAGGGTGTGAAAAACTAGATGACCCCAACTGTTTATCCCAGTGGCGTACGCAGACATTTTGAAGGACAGGGGCAAAAGACAAAAAAAGGCACATACAGCACGAGTCTTAATCTCCAGAAAAGACACTTTTGCGCAAGTTTTAGCTTCCAAAAGAAGGGCACTTTAGCATGTATTTCAGCTCCTTGTACAGCAGTTTGTTGTGTTTTTTTCAGCTAAAGGGTCAGAAAAGTTTAGTTTGCTGAACAGGAGTGCACTGCAGAATGTGTTTTGGCTCCCAATAAGACACTTAAGCTCAAGTTTGACACTAAGTAGGGCACTTTTTGATGCCTAAGAGGACACTTTTGTTTATTTGGGCCCCCAAGAGGACATTCAATTTCAACTTTGCCACCAAGTTAGACACTTTAGCAAGAGTTTTGGCTCCAAGGAAAGCACTTGGGCAAGGTCCTGTTTCCCACTTTCACTTCCAGAATGTGGCGTGAAGGCACTAAGTCTAGGTTTGGCAACACCACCCAGAGGATTTCCACCTCTGGGAAATCATAATTTTTCACTCTTAGCTCAAACAAATGCTCAGGTTTGTAATATCACTGGCAGAGACGGGTAATTAAACAGAGCACTTAATTTTTTATTTTAGTCAGAAAAGTCTGACATTGTTCTTTTAAAATGCACAAAACAAACCACAACCAAACCCCGTATAAGCAACACTCAGGCAACCAAACCAATCCAAAGAAAAAAATAAAAAAACTAACTCAAGTCAAGTAAATAAACCCCAAAAAGTAACCAAACTCAGGCACAAAGAAAATAAACAAACAGTAGGGTTCCTCAATGTGTGTTTTGGTTTGTGGTGCTTTAGACTCCAAGGAGTGCACTTTCCCATGTTTTTGGCCCCCAGGTGTTCACTTTGGCACATGTTCTGGCTCCAATGAGGGACCTTAGGTGTGCATTTTTCAACAATAGGGCCACTAGGGGAGCAAACTGAATCTTAACCAACAGCAGACACTGTGGGTGTGCCTGACTGTCTACTGTTTTGTTTAGTTGGCAAACAAACGCCGTCATTAGGTTTTATTGTGCTGACAACCTGACCTTATCAGGCCGGACGACATTGCTTGTTAAGCAGATTCCATCATGGTTGAACACGTCTACGTTTTCTCTCAGATGGTTTGAAAACAGGTTCTGTGGGAAGATATCGTCAGTGTGTTTACAGGAGAAACAAAACCTTCTCTTTAAATATCACCCCAGGTCAGCGAGTCTCTGGTTTGAGTTCGAGGAGTTGTCGGATCACCGGAGCCTTTGGTTGGACCTCAGTATCTGAGCTTTTATTCTTCCCCATCATGGCTGAATCAAACTTCCCTTCACCACCTGATTCTTTCTGTCAGCTCTGTGTGGACACACTGAGAGACCCGGTCACTATCCCATGTGGGGACACCTACTGCCTGGAGTGTATCAAGATCTACTGGGACCAGTTCGACCACATGGGTGTGTACAGTTGCCCCCAGTGCCGCGCCACCTTCACGCCTCGACCCGTGCTGAGACGCAATCTCCCCGATGTCAACCACGAGCCGCGGCGTCAGCTTCCAGAGCTCACACCTTTCCCTCACCTGCACCGAGAGTCCTACTGCGACTTCTGCGTGGGCCGTCGCAACCGAGCAGTGAAGTCGTGTCTCATGTGCCTGGCGTATTACTGCGAGACGCACGTGAAGCCGCATTACGAGTCGGCGACATTCAAGAGGCACAAGCTGGTGGACGAGACGGGACATTTGGACAGGAAGATCTGCCCGCAGCACGAGAAGGGTCTGGAGCTGTTCTGTCGATCGGACCAGATGTGTATCTGCGTGCTGTGTACGGTCAGAGAGCACCGCAGCCACAACATCACCTCGGCTGAGGAGGAGCGCATCGAGAAACAAGTGAGTGAGTCAGAGTCTGATGGTCTCGAGGACTCAGACAAGTCACAACGTTTCTTCCTAATGTCGTGTTCTTCCAACAGAAAGTCTTGGTGGTGACTCAGTCTGAAGTTCAGCACATCATTCAGGAGAGGATGAAGGAGCTGCAGGAGCTCAAGCACAACGTGGATGTTCTCAAGGTCAGACTGGAAAACTGTCGAATCAGCAGTGATCAGATCTAAAATGTCGATAACTCTGATACCAGATCTTTATGCTTTAGGATCAATTCTAAAATCAAAATATCAATACTTTTGATACTTTAGTCATTGGAGGAAATGTTCATCATACACAGGAACAAAGGAAAGTATTAAGATTAAGATCTTGTCTAAATGATGAACAGTTGGTGGGAACAACTTTTTTTCCACCTACACAGAACACACAAGTGTAGAATGGATGAGCACAAATTGCATAAGTGCGCGATGCGTGAGTGCAGAATGATTAAATGCAGAATGTACAAGTGTAGAATGCGAGGGCTTCGAATAGGTTAGCAGACAAGACGTGAGCGCAGAATACGTAACCAGCAACACATAAGCACAAAAGTGTAAGAAGAATGTGTAAGTGAACAATACACCGGCACAAAGTGCACAAGTGTGCAATGTGTAAGTGCAGAATGTATAAGTGCAGAATGTGTACATGCAGAATGGGTAAGCAAAGAATGTGTGAGTGCAGAATGTGTAAGCAAAGAACATGTAAGTGCAGAATGAGTATGTGCAGATTGTGTAAGTGCAGAATATATAAGTGCAGATTGAATACGTGCGGAATGTTTAAGTGTTAAATGTGTAAGTGCAGAATGTAAAACTGCAGAATATATAAGTGCAGAATGAGTAAGTGCAATTTGTGTAAGTGCTGAAATACAAGTGCAGAATTTGTAGGTGCAGAATATGCAAGTGCAGAATGTATAAGTGCAGAATGTATAAGTGCAGAATGTAAAACTGCAGAATGTGTAAGTGCAGCATGTGTAAGTGCAGAATATACAAGTGCAGAATTTGTAGGTGCAGAATATGCAAGTGCAGAATGAGTAAGTGCAGAATGTATAAGTGCAGAATGGGTAAGTGCAACATGTGTAAGTGCTGAATATACAAGTGCAGAATATGCAAGTGCAGAATGTATAAGTGCAGAATATGTAAGTGCAGAATGTAAAACTGCAGAATGTGTAAGTGCAGAATTGGTAAGTACAGCATGTGTAAGTGCTGAATATATAAGTGCAGAATTTGTAAGTGCAGAATATGCAAGTGCAGAATGTATAAGTGCAGAATGTGTAAGCAAAGAATGTGTAAGTGCAAAACGTGTAAGTGCAGAATGTAAAACTGCAGAATATGTAAGTGCAGAATGTAAAACTGCAGAATATGTTAGTGCAAATGTGTAAGTGCGGCATGTATAAGTGCAAAATGGGTAAGCAAAGAATGTGTAAATGCAAAGTGTATAAGTGCAGAATGTGTAAGCGCAGAATATGCAAGTGCAGAATGTATAAGTGCAGAATGTGTAAGCAAAGAATGTGTAAGTGCAAAACGTGTAAGTGCAGAATGTAAAACTGCAGAATATGTAAGTGCAGAATGTAAAACTGCAGAATATGTTAGTGCAAATATGTAAGTGCGGCATGTATAAGTGCAAAATGGGTAAGCAAAGAATGTGTAAATGCAAAGTGTATAAGTGCAGAATGTGTAAGCGCAGAATGTGTTACTGAGAATGTATAAGAGCAGAATGTTTTAGTGCAGAATGGGTAAGTGCAGTGGAACTCTGCTGAGTCAGTCAGGCATCTAGTCCCAGTCTGTTTACTCTAATATAGTGTAAAATGACTCGTGTCACAAACAGCCAAGATGTGGTTGGGATGTTTGTGGTAAAACTGTAAAGAGTTTTATCGGTATCTTAACAGTTTTGCTGATATCAGCCAGAGTTATCCTAAGTACCAGAACAGGAAAAAGGAAAAAGCTGATATCAAACATCACCACAAACCAAGCGTTGGACAGGGTCAGATACATTTATAACTGATCTGATTGGCTGTTGTAGAGCAATGCCCAGCGAGCACAGGCAGAAAGTGACAAGACCTTCCACGAGATGCTGCAGGCGGTGGAGCGCTGGAAGGCTGAAATCAACCAGATGATCATGGCAAACATGCAGTCGGCCATGTCCCAAGCTGACGGTTACCTGGAGCGTCTGGAACAGGAGATTCAGGAGCTGCAGCGCAGAGACGCAGAACTACGACAGATCCTGGAGACGGAGGACAACATTCACTTCCTGCAGGTGCTCAAAGAACACAGGGGTAGAAAGATAATGCACAAGATAAATGTGTTTTCATGGAATGGCCTTGGTTGACATTTCCCCTGAATCCACATTGGTGATCATGTCCCTCTTTTTCCTCTTTGTATAGAACTTTCCGACCTTGTGCGTCCCTCCTGAAGCGATGGTGCCCAAAGTGCTCATCAACCCTCAGTTCTCATTTGGAGAAATGAGCAAGACAGCGACAGAGATGAAAGAACATCTGGACGAAATCTGTAAGAAGGAACTGGGAAAAATCTCCAAAATAGGTGTGTGCACTTTTCAAAATACCAAGTCATGTATCGATATCACAAACAAAATTTATTTATGAATAAAAATCAAGCTGATCCAATCTAACTCTGCATCATCTTTACAGTAAGTGAAACTCCTGTTTACATCCTTCTCCCAAGAAATGGAGACAAGCGACTCAAAGGTACGTCTCTGGCAGCTTACTGTGATTGCTGTACACTAAATATTGTTTAAAGATGACAACAAGAAAGATGAACTCTTCAAGTACAAATACATAAAAATGATCAAATACTCTGTGTCCTTCTTTTTCAATTCAAACAGTTCCTTCTAGACTTGATTTTCAGGAGCCAAAGACCAGACCAGACTTCTTAAGATGTAAGGAAAACAGTGGTGTGCATAGAGGGGGGCAGGTGTGGGGGTTGCCCCCTTTGTGGCCAGGATTGTTGAAAAGCCAACACTTAAGTGGCCTCTTGGGTGACAAAATGTGCTCTTAATGGCCCTGTTGGAGCCAAAACAGGACCAAAAGCACCTTAATTGGAGACAAGATAATTGCTAAAGTGCCCTCTGAATTGGTGAAACCACATTAATCTGCCCCTTTGGCTTATCAAAACAAGATAAAGTGCCTTTAGGGAGCCAGGACATGCCAAAATATCCTCTTGGCTGCCAAAATCCACAGAAGTGCCCTCTTGGAAGCCAAAGCACACATGCTTTTGTCCCCCCTTGGAGTCCAAAATGTGCTTAAGCGCCTTTTTTGGGAGCCAAAACAAGTGCGAGAGTGCCCTCCTGGTTGAGGAAACCACACTAATCTGCCCCTTTGGCTTATCAAAACAAGATAAAGTCTTTGGGGGGGCCAAAAGTGCCCCCTCGGTATCCAAAATTCACAAAAGTGCCCTCTCGGGAGCCAATAACCCCTGTTTATGCCCTCCCCCTTGGAATCTGAAATGTGCTTAAGCAACTTTTTTGGGAGCCAAAACAAATGCTAAAGTGCCTCCCAGTTGGCAAACCACACTAATGTGCCTCTCTTTGCTGGTTCAAACATGATAAATCGCCCTCCTGAAAGCCAAAAGGAGGGTTTTTTTGTTTTGTTTTGTTTTTTCTTTTGCCCCTGCCCTCAAAATATCTGTGCACAACACTGGAAACAAATGTGATATTTATGTAAAATGAGTAATATCATCATACATGCTATATTTTAAAATACAAAAATAAAAAATTATCCTGTTTATCTTTGTTCAGACGCCTGCAAGTTGTCCTTTGATCCAAACACAGTCTACAAAGAGCTGGTCCTGTCTGACGGTAACCAAAGAGTCACACGCAAGAAATCCACCCAGTTTTACCCGGATCATCCCGAACGCTTCGACGGTTTCTCTCAGGTTCTTTGCAAAGAGCCTCTGAGTGGTTTCCGGTTTTACTGGGAGGCCGAGTGGAGTGGAGAGTTCTCCATCGGCGTCGCGTACAAGAGCATCAGTCGTAAGGGGAAGAATTCGACCAGTCTCCTCGGCTACAACGATAAATCCTGGAGTCTCCTGTGCTCGGACTCGGGTTACTCCGCCTGGCACAACAAAGCGGATCGAGACCTTCCTGACGCCCCCAGGGCCTCGAGGCTCGGCGTGTACCTGGATTATTCAGGCAACACTGTAGCCTTTTATTCAGTGTCAGAGACGATGGAGCTGATTCACAGATTCAAAGCTCAGTTCAAGGAGCCTCTGTTTGCTGGGTTTGGTGTGGGATCATCTGTCAACCTCTGTCAGCTGAAGCAGAATCACACACCTTACTAAGAGAGTCAAAAATTCTCCAAACTGATCATGTACACACTGTGAATACAAGCTCCATTTAATTATAACATAATACTGATAAAATGATGATTCTCTGTACATAAAACTGTATTTATTTTTTACAAACATTTAAATGTGTTCATTCCTTGCAAGTTTTTGAATGACGAAATTCCATATTCAAGATATTCAACCGTTAATGTAAATGTTTTATTGCCATTAAGATGTAGCTTGCAAAAAAATAATACAAACTTCCAAAATAAAGCTGTAAATCATCGCCTAAACCGTTGACTGTATTTAAATACATGTGATGCTTCTCTATTTTCTCCTATGTCTACAAATACAGCTAAAATTCCCTGTTATTGGATGACTTTTTGAGGTGTATGCATTGTTCAAAGTGACCTGATTGGTGCAGATGTGATGTCATGCTCAGTGCACTGACATTTTAAAAGGCAGGGGCCAAAAAAAAAAAAAAAAAGGTACTTATAAATGCCCACATTTTGACTGCCAAGAGGGCACTTAAGCATGTGTTTTGGCTCCTGGGGAAGGTTCTTCTAGCAAGATATATACTTCTGAGGCAACATAGAATGTGTTTTGGCTCCCAAAAAAGGCTCTTGGGGCAAGATATGTACAAATAAGGCAATTTAGCATGTGTTTTGGCTCCTGAGCAGGCATTTTAGTGTGTTTTTTGCTCCCCAAAAAGGCAATTAGGTATGGGTTTTGGCTCCCAAATGGGCACTCATGTGTATTTTTGCTCCCAAAAAGGCTCTTAAGCATGTGTTCTGTCTCCCGAAAACACACTCTTAAGTGCAAGATATGTACAAACAAGGCAATTTAGCATGTGTTTTGGCTCCTGCGCAGGCACTTTAGTGTATTTTTGCTCCAAAGAAAGCACTTAGGCATGTATTTTGGCTCCTAAAAATGCTCACAGGTGCTTGATATGTACAATGAAGGCAATTTAGCATGAGTTTTGGCTCCTAAGCAGGCACTTTTGTGTATTTTTGTTCCAAATAAAGCTCTTAAGCATGTGTTTTGGCTAAAAAAAAAGGGGGGCTTTTAAGGTCAAGGTATGTACAATTGAGGCAATTAAGCATGTGTTTTGGCTTCTGAAGGGGCTCTTTGGTGTATTTTTGCTCCCAAGAAGGCACTAAGGCACCTGGCTCCCAAAAAGGGCTTTGAGGTCAAGATATGTACAAAAAAAGGCAATTAAGCATGTGTTTTGGCTCCCAACAAAGATTATTATAGCAAGATATGTACTATTGAGGGAACCAAGCATGCGTTTTGGCTCCCAAAAAAAGGCTCTTAAGGGCAAAATTTGTACAAATGAGGCAATTTAGCTTTCTTTTTTGCTCCTGGGAAGGCACCTCTGTGTATTTTTGCTCCCAAGAAGACACATAGACATGTGTTTTGGCTCCCAAAAGAGGCTCTTAAGGGCGAGATATGTACAAATAAGGCAATTTAGCATGTGTTTTGGTCCCTTGGTGGGACTTTTGTGTATTTTTGCTCCCAAAAAAGGCCTTTTAAGCATTGTTTTGGCTTCCTAACTAGGCTCTTAAGTGCAAGAAAAGTACAAAAAAAGCAATTTAGTATGTGTTTTGGCTCCTGAGCGAGCACTTTTGTATTTTATATGTGCCCAAGAAGGCTCTTCAGCATGTGTTTTGGTCCCAAAAAGAGCTTTTAAGGTCGATATATGTACAAATGAGACAATTTAGCATGTGTTTGGACTGATTAGCGGGCAGTCAAGAGTGTTTTGCTCCCAAGAAGGCACTTCGGCATCAGTTTTGGCTCCCAAAAAAGGCTTTACAGTCAAGATATGTACAAATGAGGCAATTTAGCATGTGTTTTGGAGCTATGAGTGTGAACTTTTGTGTATTTTTGCGACTTACAGTACACTTTAGGGTCCCAAGAGGGTATTTTGGTGCAGGTTTTTCAATGTTGGGGCCACGGGGCCTGCCAGCACACAAGTCTTGTTTCATATACCCCAAAACATTGCTAAAAAAGCACAGTAGAAAATTGTTTTGTTTCATACAAGGCAAACACACAGAGGCAAGAAGTTAATGACTGTTTATGTTTGACTTGTGATTGGTTTGCGGCCTACTCTGGTTGCAGTATTGGATTCAATGACATTTGGCTCTATAACTTTTTTTTGCCCAACTATCAGTTATTTTATTTTGTCCTTCAAGAAGTCAGAAATTTTCTCCTGAAAACTCAAGTTCTCTTCATTCAGGAACTATCTGAATTTTTTTACTCATCCATATGGTCAAAGAGTTACAGTCATGAGAACAACTTACAACATGTGCTTGTAAAGTTGTTAGGCATTACCGTAGTACCCTGAATATTCCTTAAAACCCTGTTTTTCTTCTTCAAGGGGCCATTTGAATTTCCTCGCTTGCCTAAATGGTTGTGAAGTTATGATAATTAAAAGAACACTTTAAAAATGTGAGCGCTGTTGCTTCAATGGGGTTGGATGAATGATGCAAAGCAGGAAAATTGCTTTACATATTTGCTACATAACAGACACGAAGCACGGCCATGACGACATATACAAACTAGAGGCAGACTGCCATGCAAACAATGATGAATCTGTGGAAAAGTGAGGCAGGCAAATTCATTCGTATAGCACCTTTAAGCCATGAAACAAATGAAACTGTATGATTAGATTGAGATAATCTTGTTCCTACAATTAAAATGCACCTCTATACTGAGTTTCTTTAAAGCTTACTGTAGGATGTGGCTAAATACACAGGACACTATCACAAAAATTACAGCTGATCATTGCAGTAATAATTTCATTATTTTAATTGTGCTGATTCAATGTGCATTGATTTGTATGGACCTTTTGGACTGCATCTATTTTTTGGTGTCCCTTATGGACCAAACAGAATCTTTTTTCAGAAATAGTCAATTTCACTTTCTCTTAATATTAACTCTCTAGATATCTTACTGTGTTGAAAAAAAATCTTTCCTGCATCATGTTTCAACCACCTCCACTAACAACCCAATACATGGCATGGATATAATGTTTTATAACTTACTGTAGCTGACAACTGTTCCCATTAGATTGAGTTTCTGAACAGTCTGAGTTCATGTCCGGTAAACCACAGGTCATAAAACCACAACTAGTGGCATTTTGAAAACCAGACCGAGCCTTAATTTTCATATGTCAGCATGTTGATGTCTTTATCTAGATTTGATTATGTCATCAGTGTGTTAAGTAACACGATACTAGCAAAGAAAGAAACTGTTTTGTGGCTTCTCATCCCACTAGCTTTGTCTAAAATGGGCAGCCTTGAATGAAGTGTTTTGTTTTTTTAATTATTATTATGACTCCAGCTGGATTCTCTAGCTAATTTGACTCCTCGTCTCCTTCATTTTCTTCCAGTTTAAGCATCACACAAGGGTAAGTTAAGGAGTTAGGCAGTAGAAATATCAGTCCACCCTGTTCAAGATAAAGGAAAAATACACAATAATTGGCGAGCCAGCCATGAAAGTCTTCAAGCCACTAAAACCTGCCAGAGCAAGATCTGAATCCATTTTCTCAAACACAAAATTGCGCTCCAAATTCAAATTCAAGGTAATCAGACTTTTTTTTTTATCTGGGGAACACTTAACCCTTAAAGAACCTAGTTAAGAACCTCACAAAAGGTCTGTCTGCAAAGAGAGTGTTGTGTTTTTCAACAATTGTGCATGCTCTTGAACCCTTTTCTGTCCACTGCACAAGAGAAAATAATCATGTTTGATTACATAGATTATAGTTTATTGCTGGGTATTTGTTGACAGATGAAACCTTAAGGGTGCAGTCAAGTCACATTCAAAAGATCAGCACTGATAATCGAGATTTAGAGCACTTTTGGTCGAGCCCTCGAACCAAGCGGAACAAAAAGGTGTTTTAAAAAAAACATTAATTTGAATATTGTGGGCACTTCATTTTCATATGTTAGCCTTTCCACTCTGTGTCACGTATTTAGGCGTATTTGGTTAAGTCAACAGTAAATCCAATCTTAGGAGCCTGTAAGGAAAGTGTGTGTGCGTTCGGTCATTCTTCTCTTCAGAGCTCCTGATCACTTTCTCCAAACAACACACGAGGTAACTATCAAGAAATGGAAAAATAAAAATATTCCTCATTGCATTTCTCATCAATGTTAGAGCTTCTAGATCTCTTTTTTTTCTGCAACTGCATCACTGTTTTCTTTTCTGTTTTGCAGAGAATTTGCATTTTTTCAAACAGCACAACTAAAAAGACACGCCACCACAAACCTCCATCACCAGAGCGCCTGAAAACTTTCCACAAGGTTTGTACCAGACACTGCATATCCCCAACTTTTTGTTTTCTTTTTAAGAATGACATATTTTTACTTAAGAGATTTTTGTGAACATTGTCCAGTTCTTGAAAAATAGAAGCTGCATGTTCTATAGGTACAAACCCCAGTTAATTTTTAAGCCAGCAATCTTTTTTTGAAGATATTCACCTTCTTCATCTTCTTCCAGTTGAGGAGTATTTTTCATTTAACTGAAAGAAAAGCTAAACCTACCAAGTGCTGAAGTTTCTTTGAAATTATTCCTTCCATATCCTTACAGGGGGACCCACTGCTGGTGGGAAATTTGTATTAATATGCACAGAAAATCCCTAACACTTGGCCAAATTGCCTTAATAATAATAATAATAATAATAATAATAATAATAATAATATTAATATTATTATAAAGAGATTATTAGTATTATAATTAATAATGATAATAATAATAATAATAATAATAATAATAATAATAAGGGCTACATTAAGAATTATTTTCTTTTTTGCTTCATATTTTACTACAAGGTAAAGACGAAAATAATTCATAAACTACGAGATTGAAGTCTGATTTGATTATTTTACTACAAGAATAAAATCAAAATTAATAATTTTACTACTAGAATAAATTCTAAATTAATTACTTTACCACGAGATTAAAGTCAAATTTGATTATTTTACTACAAGAATATAGTCAAAATTAATCATTTTACTTCAAATATAAAGTTGAAATTGATTATTTTACTACGAGATTTTACTTGGAATTAATTGTTTTACAACGAGATTAAAGTCAAATTTGATTATTTAATGACAAGATAAAGTGGGAACTAATTATTTTACTAGAATTAAGTCAAAATTAATTATTTTACCTCTAGACTAAAGTCAAAACTAATTATTTTACCACAAGATTAAAGTAGAATTTGATCATTTTACTACAAGAATAAAGTCAAAATTATCTTACCAGAATAAAGTCGAAATGAATTATCTTACTACGAGATTAAAGTCAAATTTGATGATATTACTTCAAGAATTAAGTTGAAATTAATTATTTTGCTCCGAGATTTGACTTGAAATTAATTGCTTTACAACGAGATTAAAGTCACATTTGATTATTTCACAACAAGAATAAAGTGAAAAATAATTATTTTACTAGAATAAAGTCAAAATTAATTATTTTACCTCGAGAATAAAGTCAAAATTATTATTTTACCAGAATAAAGTCGAAATGAATTATTTTACTACGAAATTAAAGTCAAATTTGATCATTTTACTTCAAGAATAAAGTCGAAATTAATTATTTTACTTCGACATTTTACTTGAAATTAATTGCATTACAACGAGATTAAAGTCACATTTGATTATTTCACAACAAGAATAAAGTGAAAAATAATTATTTTACTAGAATAAAGTCAAAATAAGTTATTTTACCTCTAGAATTAAGTCCAAATTAATTATTTTACCACAAGATCAAAGTCCAAGTAAAGTAGTATCGGAAGTAGGTAAGGAAACGATTAAATCAGAAGAAGAAAAAGATGAATGAAACTAGGATGAGCGTGTCGAGTTAGCAGGTAAGATTAAATGTTTATTAAAATGTCCTCCACCTCCTCGTAGACTTTATTCTCGTTGTAAGTCATGTCATTATTTTCGACTTTAATCTTGTAGTAAAAAATTCTTAATGTGGCCCCAATACTCTGTTGCAATAATTATTACTCATATTCTTATTATTATTATGTATTTATTTATTTATTATTTAACATGTCTTGGCGTTCCTTTTGTAAACAAAGATTCTTTGCAAGTTTTGACAGTGTTGCCGGATACCTGCCCGCCAACGTACCTCTCCATAAAATAGATGTGCAAAGTTGCTGCCTTTTGTGAATTAGATTGTATAACAGTACCCATCATTCCACACCCAGTATTTAATAATATGAGGGAAAAAAATATTTTGAATTATTGATTATGATTTTACCAACTCAAACATTCATTTACTGAACATTTTAACTTCCAAAAATTCAATTTAAGTCCACAGAATTGGGGTTCAGTTCTTCCAGTCCTTGAATATTATATATTTCAAATTATGTCACACAGAGATTTTGTACAATTTTCAGAGCAACAAATTTGGTGAACACTCAATTCTGAAATCATCCTTTTCTATTTTAATGCTTTTTTTTTCCAATTCTAAAATTAAACATATTAAGCTTATGGTGGCAAATATATCTCAGCCTGTAGGGTCGTGTTAAGTTTAGTTTGTATTTTATTTGTTTTTTAAACTCAAAAAACACTCGAGGACAGAGCTTTAAAGAATCATTCATTTCCATCTTGGAGCTACTGTAATTTGTCTTTTCCTCTTTTTTTTGCAGGATGAACATCACTCCTGCGCTGAACGGTTCATTAAACCACCAGGACCTTCGGTTCATAGACTCGCTGATGTTGACTATAACCTCACTGTCGGTGAATTTGTTCCTGGGTCCTCCTCTGAACGGTTACGTCATGTGGCTGATACTGAGAGGCTCCAAAGAGTCTATAACCTCCGACTTCTATTTCCTCAACTTGGCTTTGTCTCAGTTCATTTTCTCTTTGTCCTGTATTTGGTACGTGATTTATATAAATCTACAAATAGTTTTCTTTGTTCTGATCTTTGCCTTCTCGGTCGGACTTCTCTTCACAACCAACCCTCTCCTCCAGCTCTGCATCTGCATCGAGTGCTACCTCGGGGTCGTTCACCCTGTTTTATTCCTGCGCTTCAAACCTTTGAGATATAAATTGGCCTGCTGCTGTGCCAACTGGGTAATAACCCTGGTGTCCTGTGGATTGTATCTTTTCACTTATACAAATCCTTTGATTCTGTACGGAAACTCCTCTTTTTGTATGTTGATATTCTGTGTGATGTTGTTCTGCTGCTTCTCAGTTCTCAGAGCTCTGAAACGTCCCGGGCCTGGAGAAAAGGGATCTGGGAAAAAGATCAGTAACGCAAAGAAGATGAAGGCTTTTAGGATAATTGTAACGATCATGATTTCAATGGCTATTAATTTACTCAGTTACATAGCTACAGTTCCAGCGCAATGTTGTTTTAAGCTCATAGAGTTTCGCCAAATTTTGGAAGTATGTCTGAATGTAGCTATAATAACTGCATTTATACAGCCGCTCATATATCTCCACAAGTCAGGAAATCTCTTCTGTGTAAAGAAAGTCTAAGTACAACATTATTAAAACAGAATCCAGTTTACTGATGTGACTGAGCTTCACATTTAGGGTCTTTGATGATTTTTGTATGCTTTTTGACAGATTAGAGAGCTATGTTCGATTGTTTTCTCTGTCTTTCACTCATTCATTCATTCCTCTTTAATATAAATCTTCTGGGAACTGTCATCAATTCAACTCAATACAAATAAAACCATCAGAGCAGATATGAAAGTGCTAACAATTTACTGTATACCACGACAGAATACAATGATTTGCAAATTCTGTTTAACCTATATTGAATTGAAAACACTACAAAGATGAAATGTTTATTGTTCAGACTGGTAATCTTTTGCTTTTACAAATATTCACTTATTTTGAATTTGAGGTCTGCAACACATTCCTAAAAAGCAGAGACAGGAGAAAAAAAAGACTGTGAAAGTTGATGAATGCTGAAAAAAACAGCTGTTTGGATCATTCCACTGGTGAACAGGTTCATTAGAAACAGGTGAGTGTCATGATTAGGTATAAAAGGAGCATCCCCAAAAGGGAAGGGCCAGGTTCACCACTTTGTCAACAACTGCGTGAGGTGAGCAAATAGTCCAACAGTTTAAGAACAACGTTTCTTAACTGTAGGAATTGATGGGTTTCATCATCTACAGTCCATAATATCATCAAAAGATTCAGAGAATCTGGAGAAATTTCTGCACGTAAGCAGCGAGGCCCAAAACCAACACTGAATGCCCGTGACCTTTGACCCCTCAGGCGGCGCTGCATTAAAAACCCACATCATTGTGTAAAGGATATTAGCACGTGGGCTCAGGAACACTTCAGAAAACCATTGTCAGTTAACACAGTTCATCACTACATCTACAAGTGACAGTTCAAACTCTACCATGCAAAGACAAAGTCAGACATCAACAACACACACAAACGCCACCGCCGGCTTCTCTGGGCCAGAGCTCATCTGAGATGGACTGAGGCAAAGTGGAAAAGTCTGCTGTGGTCTGACGAGTCCACATCTTAAACTGTTTTGGCATCATGGGTAACTGCCCCAGTATCTGTGAGGGCAGCATTAATGCTGAAAGGTACAAACAGGTTTTGGAGCAACATCTGCTGCCATCCAAGACACTTTGTCTTTATCAGAGACGTCCCTGATTATTTCAGCAAGACAATGAAACCAAGACACATTCTGCTCCTGTTACAACAGCGTGGCTCTGTAGTAGAAGAGTGCAGCTACTAGACTGACCTGCCTGCAGTCCAGACCTGTCTCCCATTGAAAATGTGTGGAACATTAAGAAGTGCAAAATACCACAACTTAGACCTTTGACTGTTGAGCAATTGGGTTGTTCATCAACAAGAATGTGAAAGAATTCCAGCTCCAAAGCTTCAACAATTAGTGTCCTCAGTTCACAAACGATTATTGAGTGTTGTTAAAAGGAAAAGTGATGTAACACAGCGGGAAACATGAACCTGTTCCAGCTTTATAGGAGCAAATACTTCAAATTCAAAATGAGTAAACTGTTGTCGTGTGTTCAACTGATTTTTTTTTTTTTTTTTTAAATAAGCCGTCCTGCAATCCAGACACAGGATAGTGACCTCTGCTTTTGAGGAACTAATGCAGGAATCAAAATCAAAATAATTGAGTATTTAGAAAGTAAAACAATAAAGTTTATAACTTTGAACAATAATTATTTTGTCTTTGTAGTCTATTTAATTAAATATGGTTGAAACAGGATTTGTAAATCGTTGTTTTCTGTTTTTTATTTATGTTTTATGCAACTTCCTAACTTCTTTGGAATTGGAATTGTACAAAAAGAAACAAACTTTTTGNAAACATGAACCTGTTCCAGCTTATTAGGAACAAATACTGGCTTCAAATTCAAAATGAGTCAACTGTTGTCGTGTGTTCAACCGATTGTTTTTTTGTTTTTTTAATAAGCTGTCCTGCAATCCAGACACAGGATAGTGACCTCTGCTTTTGAGGAACTAATGCAGGAATCAAAATCAAAATAACTGAGTATTTAGAAAAAAAAAAAAAAAAAGTTTGTAACTTTGAACAATAATTATTTTGTCTTTGTAGTCTATTTAATTGAATATGGTTGAAACAGGATTTGTAAATCGTTGTTTTCTGTTTTTTATTTATGTTTTATGCAACTTCCTAACTTCTTTGGAATTGGAATTGTACAAAAAGAAACAAACTTTTTGAACATGAGGTAATGGGGCCTCTGCTGTGTATTTAGCAGGAGTTTGATAACCTGAGAGTTCACAGGTGTGCTGAGTGAAACCAAAACATAAACAAAGCAGGCATCGACATTTAAAAACAGAGTGAAAGCTAAATAAATCTAACACTCACAGAAGGTGGGATCATGATGAAGTGATTTCCATGTGTCAGCCTGTTGACTGGTTGTTGTTTTTGTTGAAACATCAGTAAATCAGGCAGCGCAGACCGAAGAGCTCACTTTAACAAATTCACCTTCGAACGCCGCAGAACTGAGGCTCTTCGCTCAACGTTTCACCAGGTTTGGACTGATAATGAAACTTTTAATTCACAGGTTGGAATACTTCGGTTATGAGGGTTTTTTTCTTCACTTCACAGCATGAAAAATGTTGATAACAAACCACAAAGTAAAGTGACCTCACAGTGACTCTCATTTATCAAACATGGGTACGACTGAAAAACAGGTGTGCGCTTATTTCCATGCACAGATCTGTGTTTATCAATCAGGGAGTTTTCAGACAGACTGACAGAGGTTCATTGATTAATATCTAATCATTTAGATTGCACAAAATATTTCACTCGTCTTCTAACAATCTGTGCAAAATTCATCATGTATGAAAAAGCTGTGTAGGCTGTCAGCTACAACAAATGTGTGTTTCCTTTATGAATTTACTTTAAAATTTAGAAAGGCTGTTTTCAGTGGTTAACACAATCTCATGTCCACAGTAAAGTCTGCAGAGAATATTCAGAGGACACTGGATGAAAATTCAAGAGTGGTTTTATAAAGAAAGCTGTATTTACAGAGTGACTCCTGACAACAGTGCAAATAAATCTAAACTGTTTGTTGAAAAAGTGGACTATTTAATAACAAAAGACATTCATTTACATGACATCATAATCCATTGGTGACTCAAAATAACCATAAGAGTCTGGTCTAGCTGTACGTAATTGAACAAAAGTGACACTGGAGAGCTTAATGAGGTGATATGGACATAAAATGTAGATAACTGAATGTATATATATGGGTCAATGACAAAAAGAGGGTCTAAAAACATATTTTTAAAAAGTTCTTTGAAAAAGGATAAAAACATATTTCTGAGTGAAGAATTATGTTTCCTAACAGATTTCAGTAGTTGACCAACATTTCAAAGTTTTTAGGTTCATAAGTTTTTAGTATTTTTAATTTGAGCACCCAAAAATGTCAGGTGGCTCAACCAAATATATGAAAATATATTTATATGCTCCTGTTATTTTTTCTGTGTGAAATTATTGGCAAGTATCTCTCAAGTGTCTGTAGTGACTCATACATTTTCATTTTGTGTGTTTCATTTCTTTTATTTGTGAATAAGATAAATAATTTGATGTTAAAATAACATTTCACATTATTACATTGGTTGTTCCACCTGACATGGAAATTGTTCCAGTCACCAATGAAGTGAAAAAACCTTTTTTATCAGTATTTCAGAGAAATCTACAAACTTTTCCACTTGGTCACAAATGTCATTTGGGCTCCTCTGGCTGATGCAGTTTCCTGTTTCCTGTTTTATTCTCTTCACTTTAAAATAAAAGTCTAATGTTACGGTTCCACCACCCTGACATTTGACAAGGTGAAAATTACGGGACAAAAGTTTTTTAAATTTCTCAACAGCTTTAAAATTCTTTTTATTTGCAAAGAATGTTTTATTTAAAAAGGTTCAAGCATAAAATAATGCCACTGTATTTTTAATTTCCATTTACAATAACTGACATTCAATTTTTAGAGTTTAATTACTGTGGATACTTGTCAGGACGGTTGCACCACCTGACATTTTGGGGGTTTGAGGAACCAAAACACAAAAAAACATGTTATATTTTAATAGTTTAAAGATGTGTTCAAATAACACAGGTTTCATAGAATAAAGAAATACATGTGATGAAATACTCAATTCATGATGGAAGGAAATATTGCACTCGGACACAAAAAAAGGGACGTCACGTCATTGACCCATGTATATATACAGTACAGGCCAAAAGTTTGGACACATCTTCTCATTTAATTTGCGTTTTCTTTATTTTTGTGACTATTTACTGGACTGACTGACCTTCATTTCTTAAAGTAATGATGGCCACTTGTTTTTCTTTAGTTAGCTGATTGGTTCTTGCCATAATATGAATTTTAATAGTTGTCCAATAGGGCTGTTGGCTGTATATTAACCTGACTTCTGCACAACACAACTGATGGTCCCAACCCCATTGATAAAGCCAGAAATTCCACTAATTAACCCTGATAAGGCTCAGCTGTGAAGAGAAAACCATTTCAGGTGACGACCTCTTGAAGAATACCAAGAGTATACAAAGCAGTAATCAGAACAAAGGGTGGTTATTTTGAAGAAACAAGAATAATTTTCAGTTATTTCACCTTTTTTGTTAAGTACATAACTCCACATGTGTTCATTCATAGTTTTGATACCTTCAATGAGAATCTACAATTTAAATAGTCATGAAAACAAAGAATATGAGAACGTGTGTCCAAATTCTTGGCCTGTACTGTATGAATCATTATTATGGATATTATGTCATCCCAGGCTTGTTTTTACTCCCAAATCTTCTAATAACATGTTTCTTCTTCTTCTTCTTTACAGTCACAAAATGAACACCACCAGTGCAGACAACAGCTCCGGGATCAATCCTGAGACTTCAGTCGTTGCTTTGCTACAATTAGCTGTTATTTCATCATCGGTGAACCTGATCCTTAGTCTTCCTTTGAATGGTTTGGTCTTGTGGCTGATATTAAGATCTTCCAAAGAGTCCATCGCCTCTGATTTCTTTTCTCTCAACCTGGCGACGTCTGAGCTTCTTTTCTGTTTATCTAGTTTGTCTTTTGTTGCATTTATTGAAACATATTCATTTGAAGACATGGGGGTCTCCTGGTTTTTTCTTGGCCTCTTCTTCACAGCTCGTCCTCTTTTTCAGTGTTGTATCTGTGTGGAATATTACGCCGGAGTGATCCACCCTGTTTTATACCTGAAGTTCAAACCTTTAAGATACAGAGTCACCTGTTGTTGTGTCATGTGGCTGCTCATTTTGTTGTCATGTGTCTACAACCTGTTCACATTTGAAACGACAGTGTATTTATATTTGTATTTCTCACAGAGTGTGTTATTGTTCAGTGTGATGTTGTTCTGCAGCCTCTCAGTCCTCAGAGCTCTCAAACGTCCTTCACCAGGAGATAAAGACAAGAGGAAGAAGAAGAAGAGCAACAAGATGAAGAGAAAGGCTTTTAAAATCATTGTTCTGATTATGGTTTTTATGACTCTGAGTTTCTTTGTATTCATGGCTGCGATCCCTCTGCAGTGCTGTCTGAAGAATAGAAACTTTAGTCAAATCTTTACTATTCTCTCAGATGTAGCTTTATCTGCTGGGTTTGTTCAGCCGCTTCTTTACCTCCACCGCTCTGGAAAACTCCCCTGTATGAGAAAGATATAGAAATCCTTATTATCACATCATCACATCATGAATATTCCACATGTATCACATTAAAGGGAACCCCGACTGTAAGGACTAACAGGCATGAATATGCTTAAATGTTTGTCTCAAACTAGAATTTGTTGTTAAAAGACAATGAATTAGTTTTTCTTTAAAAAAAAATACAGTTTAAAACACAGTTTCCATCCTTCAGGCGCAGCCATTGTTTTACTGCCGCAATGCATTCTGGGTTGATGATGTAGATTGGTTGCTTGGTGCCGAGCATCTGGATTTGGCCGTTTCCTCACTACGAGTCGCCGTAAGTCACGAGGTTTGAGGAGGGAAAAAAACATAATAATGCCACATGTGGCTGCTTTTGGGTGCACTTTTCAGTCCAAAGGAAACAAGGAGACTGATGTTAGTCTGCACAGCTTCCCAAAAGACAAGAAAAGAAGGAAGTTGTGGGAAATCGCTTGTGGGTGTAAACAACTTCTGATGGACCCGCGGCTATGTTCTGGCCACTTCTCCCCAGAAGCATTTGCTGCATTTAGCCGGCCCATGCTGATGAAAGAGCTGACAGGTGTGGCTCATTATAAACGGAGACTAAAGCCAAATGCTGTGCCGACTATTTTCCAACACAAACCCACAAAACTTCCTCTGGAAACCACTGAAGTCCGCTCCAGGACTTATATGATCCTGTATGAGATCCAGCCCGGTGCAACCATATGACGTCACTACCCAGACGTTATTGCGGCGTAAACAACAATGGCGGCCTACAGGTGAAAATATTTTTTCAAATTTTATACAAACTAAGATATTTTGAGAGATTTTTTTATCGTTCTTATGTAGCTGGTAAAAACACTGATTATTTAGGAAAATGACGTTCTGGTAGCCAGGGTTCCTTTTAACATTAATTTAAGTTTGCATTAATGGGTTTTTGTGTTTTTCTTTTCTCTACTTTAATTCTTCAGCACTTTTTTTCTTCTTTTTCTTGTTGTTTCAGTTTTTGAAAGTTGCAACAGATTCAGAAGAAAACAAAATCCACTATGTCTTCCTCTCTGAACAGGACCCATAGTTATGTGTACACAACTTTTTTCTGGGGATAGGGGTGGAAGTAATTAATTACAAATACTCAGATTACTGTAATTAAGTAGTTTTTTGGGGTACTTGTACTGTTATGAGTAGATTTTCAAGTCTGTACTTTTACTTGTACTGAAGAAATCATTATGCCTTGTAATCTACTTGGTTACTTTTAAAATCATAGTTGAGTACTGAGTACAAAATAAAAACACTCAAGGGAAAAATCCTGACTCTGACTTTCATAATTCATGTATTTCTGGCCAAATGCTGCCATTATTTACACACATTATTCGCATTTGATTGTTATAAATAATTTGCTCACTCATGCTTTTTCCTTGACTGACTTCCATTTCTTTCTATGGACATTTGAAAATTTACTTCGAACCTTTTTAAGATCCAACAAAGAAAAAAGTAAATTTGTGCAATTTTTCAACTAATCTTAAAATTTTCATCAGGAGTGAACCTCAGAGAACAGGGTACTAATTCCAAAAATCACATGTGCACTGGTTGGAGCTTCGATATTCAAATCAGTGCAATGAATCACATTCAATATTCAACATGATTATTCAAATTTAGTCTCCAGTGGCACAAACCTCAGCCCATAGTGTCAGGACAACATGGATTTATTGTTTCACTCATTTGCGGAAACTCCATTCTTCAAATCACTCAAAGAGCTTTTATACTGTCGGTAGATTTTAATCATGGGTCAATGACCTGACGTCCCTTTTTTGTGTCCGAGTGCAATATTTCCCTCCATCATGAATTGAGTATTTTATCACATGTATTTCTTTATTCTATGAAACCTGTGTTATTTGAACACATCTTTAAACTATTAAAATATAACATGTTTTTTTGTGTTTTGGTTCCTCAAACCCCCAAAATGTCAGGTGGTGCAACCGTCCTGACAAGTATCCACAGTAATTTAACTCTAAAAATTGAATGTCAGTTATTGTAAATTGAAATTAAAAATACAGTGGCATTATTTTATGCTTGAACCTTTTTAAATAAAACATTCTTTGCAAATAAAAAGAATTTTAAAGCTGTTGAGAAATGGAAAAAACTTTTGTCCCGTAATTTTCACCTTGTCAAATGTCAGGGTGGTGCAACCGTAACATTAGACTTTTATTTTAAAGTGAGGAGAATAAAACAGGAAACAGGAAACTGCATCAGCCAGAGGAGCCCAAATGACATTTGTGACCAAGTGGAAAAGTTTGTAGATTTCTCTGAAATACTGATAAAAAAGGTTTTTTCACTTCATTGGTGACTGGAACAATTTCCATGTCAGGTGGAACAACCAATGTAATAATGTGAAATGTTATTTTAACATCAAATTATTTATCTTATTCACAAATAAAAGAAATGAAAATGTATGAGTCACTACAGACACTTGAGAGATACTTGCCAATAATTTCACACAGAAAAAATAACAGGAACATATAAATATATTTTCATATATTTGGTTGCGCCACCTGACATTTTTGGGTGCTCAAATTAAAAATACTAAAAAATTATGAACCTAAAATCTTTGAAATGTTGGTCAACTACTGAAATCTGTTAGAAAACATAATTCTTCACTCAGAAATATGTGTTTATCCATTTTCAAAGAACTCTTTCAAAATAAGTTTTTAGACCCTCTTTTTGTCATTGACCCTCATACATATCATGTTTAAACACTGGTGACAGATGCTGCTTTATAATGTAGAAGGAGGTTGATACAAACAAAGCAGTCGTCTACATACCAATAAAGAAAGATTACTGAATTAATGAAATGGTGATTTCCATGTGTCAGAGTATTGACAGGTTGTTATTTTTGCTGTGCCAACACTGAACCAAGCAGCACAGAGTGAAGAGATCACTTTTACAAATCCACTTTCAAAACACAGGACGAGAACTGAGGCTCCTCGCTCAACACTTCACCAGGTTTGGATCGACTTTAAAATCTTAAATTTATGGCTCTATTATCTTCTGAGGATGTGTTTCTTCTTTTTGCAGCTTCAAAATGATGAGACACAAAGTCAAATTATGACATGAGTTGAAAGTTTGAGATAAAATTCTGAGATTAAAAGCATCAAACTTTTGGATTATTTTGTCAAAGTTATGAGGAGAAAAGTCAACATTTTTAGATATAGTCAAAATCATAAGAAAAAAAAAGTCAGAATCTGCAATAAAAAGGCGAAGTTCTAAATAAAAGTTAAAATTTTAAAAGTAATAAAATCTATATTTTGAGATTAAAAAGTTAGTAATTAGGGGGAAGGAAAAAGCCAAACTAATAAGATAAAAACTAGAAGTTTTGACTGTTTATGTCATCGATTTGATATCTTATCTCAAATTATGACTCAAAAAAAAAATAAGTCAAAACCAGGTTAAAACTTTTATATTTCTAACTATACAAAATTTGTTTTCATAATAGATAGATAAATACAAATAAACTGTTGGGTTATATTGTCAAAGTTATGAGAAGCAAAGTCAACATTTCAGGAGAAAGTCAAAATTATTAGGGAAAAAAAGTGAAACTTTTGCAATGAAAAGCCCAAATTTCAAAGAAAAACGTCAAAATTATAAAGAAATTAAACCAACAATTTAAGATTGAGAGGTTAAAATTATATGGAAACAGTCACAATTTTAGGATAAAAAGTAGAAGTTTTGACTTTTTTGTCATGAATTGGATTTTTTATTCAAAATTACATATTATTATATTGATTGTATATTATAATTATATGGGCAAAAAAATCTTTACAAAACTGGGTTAACACTTTTATATTTCCAGCTGTTGAATTTTTTTTTTCCCACAAGAGTAGAACACTAATAAAAAGAATGTGTTGGATTATATTAGCAAAAAAAAAAAAAGTCCAACTTTTGAGATAAAAAGCCAATATTCAAAATAATAATGTCAAAATTTTAAAGAAATTAAGTCAATATTTTCAGATTGAAAGGTTTAAATTATTGGGGAAAAGTCCAAATTTCAAGATAAAAACTAGAAGTTTTGACTCTTTTTGTCACGAATTTGTTTTTTTTTTATCTGGAATTATGTCTTATCGTGGGCAAAACAAAAAAATCTGTACAAAGACAGGTTTACATTTTTAACTTTCTAACTGTTAGGAATTTGCTTCCATACATGTTTTATGAATGAATTGTCAGAAATGTTCAATTTAAACAGAAAAGGAGTATTTTTAAATAAATATATGGATTGTGAAAATATTATATATATTTTTGTGTGTGTGTGTGTGTGTGTGTGTGTGTCAAACAATGTGCCTCTAATCTTGAATTGTAAATGTACATTTTTACTGCCTTTTCATTTAAATTATTATTAGCAAACCATTTCTTGAAGATGAAAAAGGAAAACATGATTGTCATTTTCATTTGAATTATGTCACATACTTTGCAGTTTTAATGAAGAAAATGAAAATAATTATTGTCCTAAATAGGCTTCCGTACAGTTGGGTCCTGTTTTTTTTGGGGTTTTTTTCAGAGTACGGTCACTGTAGATTTGATAGCATGTCAAAAAAAAGTGTTGTAATGTTCTGATGATGCTTCTTCTTCTTCTTCACAGTCACAAAATGAACACCACCAGTGCGAACAACGGCTCCTTCAGCCTTCATGAGTTCACAGACTTCGGATCCACAGATTTAACTTCTGCTTCACTGTCTATAAACCTGATTCTTAGTCTTCCTCTGAACGGTTTTGTCATGTGGCTGATATTAAGATCTTCCAAAGAGTCCATCGCCTCTGATTTCTTTTCTCTCAACCTGGCTGCGTCTGAGCTCCTTTTCTGTTTATTAAGTTTATGGTTTTTTGTATTTGCTGAAACATATTCAATTGTAGCTATAAATGCCTTCATGTTTTCTCTCGGCCTCCTTTTCTCAGCTCGTCCTCTTTTCCAGTGTTGTATCTGTGTGGAGTATTACGCCGGAGTGATCCACCCTGTTTTATACCTGAGGTTCAAACCTTTAAGATACAGATTCACCTGTTGTTGTGTCATGTGGATAATCATTCTTTTATCATGTGTCTACTACATGTTCACCTTTACAAACAGTTTATACTTATATGTATATTATATAAAAAGTGTGTTGATGCTGTGTGTGATGTTGTTCTGCAGCCTCTCAGTCCTCAGAGCTCTCAAACGTCCTTCACCAGGAGATAAAGACAAGAGGAAGAAGAAGAAGAGCAACAAGATGAAGAGAAAAGCCTTTAAGATAATTTCTCTGATTATGACTTACATGAGTATGAATTTCTTTATATACATGGTTTTAATCCCTCTGCATTGTTGCATGGATGATGCAATGTACAGACACGTCTTTGGTATTTTCTCATCCATAACTATGAGCACTGCTTTCATTCAGCCGCTTCTTTACCTCCACCGCTCTGGAAAACTCCCCTGTTTGAAAAAGATTTAGATGTCCTAATTATCATACGGACACTGGACGCTCTGGGGTTACTTTTCTCTCTTTTTAGTGTGTCATCTTTTTAGTTCTCTTTGAATTTGAAGCCTGAGTTTCTTTCTACGTCTCATTTGTTGTACATTGATACCAATCTGGTTAAGTCTACAACAGTAGGGGCAGATGGCCTAGTGCAGTGGTCCCCAACCTTTTCCAACTCAGGGCCCACTTTTGAGTCTCAAAAACATTTGCGGCCCACCTCTGACCCTATAAGTACAGAGTGTGACAAGTTGTTACATTGTGGGTCAGTTATTATATTTTGGGTTGTACTGCATTCTTTTTGTGACTTTCCGGCCCAGCAACTTTGTTATTTTCAGTTTTATTTCTTTTTCTTTTTTTTTTTAGTGCATTTCAGGTTGTTGTTGCATTTTGGGTCATGTTACATACTGGGCTCTAACATGCTCTCTTAAAGGTTTTTTTTTCTATATGACTATTTGAACAGTTTTAATTTGTTTTAAAACTTATCTCGGGTTTAACATCATTCATTATTCTGTATATTTGTATCTTCATATTATCACCCTCCACTAAAATTATGCTATTTTGGAAATGATTTGGCGGCCCACTTGTAAGACCCTGGCGGCCCACCATGGGGCCGCGGACCACAGGTTGGGAATCAGTGGCCTAGTGGATATGGCTGCGCACCATGAGGCTTACCCTCGAGCGGGTGGCCTGGGTTCAATTCCTGCTTGTGGCCTGTTTCCTGCGTGTCATTCCCCACTCTCTCCCCCTTTCCATATCTATCCACCATCCTTCTCAATCAAATTACAATCCTTTACAACCTGCACTGGCTCCCCATCCCGTACCGCATTAAATTTAAAATCCTTTTTCTTACTTACAAAGCCCCTCATAACCAGGCCCCCTCATACCTTACCAACATGCTCCACCCCTACACCCCTCCGCTCCTCAGCTGCAAACCTCCTCATTGTCCCTAGGACCAAGCACCGAACCTGGGGGGACAGAGCCTTCTCTGTTGCTGCCCCCTCTCTTTGGAACTCACTACCACAACAAATCCGGGACTCCGCTGACCTCACCATCTTCAAAACCAGATTAAAAACTCACCTGTTCTGCTCTGCTTTCCACTCCATAGAAACTCATCACCCCTAGTTTATCCTGTTTACTCATTTTCTTCTGTCCATTTTCTTTTTTTAAAATTGTTTTTAACCTGCACTGTTGTTATTTTTACCATGTAAAATATTGTTTTATCTGTTTGTTATTTTTAACTTTTCGATGTAAAGCGACTTTGAGTTTTTGAAAAGCGCTTTATAAATAAAAATTATTATTATTATTATTATAATTAAAGGCAGAAAAGCCCAAAAAATATCTTTTAGAAAAGTCTACAACAGCATTTGAAAAGCAGAGGAAAAAGAAAAAAAAAAAAAAAAATGCAGCGTGTATTTTAGCTCCCAAGAAGTGGGCGCAATCATCTAAAGCAGTGGTCCCCAACCTTTTCCAACTCAGGGTCCACTTTCAAGTCTCAAAATGTTTGCGACCCACCTCTGACCAAATAAGTACAGAGTGCAACAAGTCAGTTATTATATTTTGGGTTTTACTGCATTATTTTTGTTACTTTACGGCCCAGCAACTTTGTTACAACATTGATCAGTCATTACATTTTCGGTTTTATTTCATTTTTTTGAGTACATTTCAGTTTGTTGGTGCATTTTGGGTCATGTTACATACTGGGCTCTAACATGCTTTCTTTAAGGTTTTTGTTCTATAACTTATCTGAGTTTTAACATAATTCATTATTCTGTATATTTGTGTCTTTATATTATTACCCTCCTCTAAAATCATGCTATTTAAGAAATGATTTGGCGGGCCACTTGTAAGACCTTCGCAGCCCACCAAGGGGCCGCAGACCACAGGTTGGGAATCTGTTTTTTTTTTAGTTCTGAATAAACTTCTGTAAACTTCATGAATGTGTTGGCACTTTTTATCCACTTTGTTGTATTTTCTCATACCTTAACTGTACAGGATTTACCGTGCTATTCCTGCTCACTTACAGAGACATACAGTATATTTTTCAGTAGATTTCACTGTGTCAAGACAGCAAGTTTGATGCTGAATAAAACTGGATATTTTTTTTGAGGGGCTGCATGATTTTATAGTTTTGTTCATTTTAGGTGCTCAACCTTTTTCTGGCCCAGTTGTTGGAAAACACATACCAAAGTTCCCTCTTTGCAGACAAAATGTGTGTGAAAATGTTCTCTTGGGGTCCAAATGAGGGCTTAAGTGCCATTTTGGGAGTCAAAATAAATGCAGAAGTGCCCTCCTGGTTGGTGATGCACATAAATCTGCCCCTTTGTTTGATAAAATCACAATAAACTGATCTTTAAGGAGCTAAAACACCCATAAGTGACCACTTAAGAGCCAAAACAGAAGTGAATGTAAAACAGAAATGTGAACAAACAAAACAGAATTTTGAATTAAGGGGCAGGACACAATAATCCTGTTTTGGGTTTTTTTGTTTGGTTTTTTTTTTCAGTTGTTTTGTTGTCGGAGTCTGTGATAACTGTCTGCTTATGATTCAATGAGCATGAATGAGGCGAATAAAGAGAAAGAAAGAAAGAAAGAAAAATTTCTGTCACTCATGATATATAAGTTTCTGTTCTATTCTATTCTATTCTATTCTCAACCTGTCTAAAAAGTCCCCCTTTGGAACCAGATTTGTACCAAAATGCCTTTCTGGGAGTCAAACCGCATGAAACAGTGCCCTCTTAGTCAGCAAACCACACAAATCAAACCAAAAGATGTAACAAGACAAGTGTTTGTCGAAGAAAGCACAAACATATGGGACCACGAAGACAGACAAAAGTCACAGAGTCTGCCTGATCGAAAATATATTAATGTTTCTTTCATTCAAGTCCTCTGTGTCGGCCCTGGAAGACTGAGAACTCTCTACTCTCCTGTGAACTATGTCACTGGATCAGAACTCTTCCGGGGCGTCTTCATGACCTTGTCATCTTCCGACAGCAGAGTCATTAGCTGAGTTTCCATTACAGTTTTTCGCAAAATAAAAGCGATATTTCTGAAATTTCAACAAAGTATATTTGCACTTTTGAACGTGTTTCCATTGTTCTATGCAGGAGCGCTGTAACTCTCGTCAAATATCATCCCACGAGATTTCCCTGCTGGAAGAAAAACGCTCAAAACCTGTTGCGTGTAGGTGTAGTGATGTTTTTTTTTTTATGTAGTGACACTCTGCATTCCTCTGTTGTTTGCTGTCTAGTATGGCTGTTATTTTTTTCTCGAAAATAATTGTGAGAAAAGTCTCCGTCTCCTCCTCTGTCCAAACGTAGCGCGCCATGTTTACTCACAGAGAAGTGATCATGTGACCAGGTGCGTCATGTCCTGTGACGTATAATTTATGGAAAAAGTGTTTCCATTGCACTTTTGCGATATATTTGAATTTGGAAACGTCTGAAAAGACCACCTCATGAAAGCGTAAAAACTTTTTTAACGTAATTTAGTGCTTTTTCGAAATTCAGGTGTTTCCGTTACCAGATTTTTAAAAGCGCTATTTAAATTTTGCGCATATCCAAGGGTAATGGAAACGCACTTAGTGTTGAGTTTGGTTGAAGATTAAATCCATGGGCTTACACATACATACACAAAGACACATAACACACACACACACACCTGGAACTGTGAAATAAGTAGAGGCTGGTTCTGCCTCTGTGGTGAACTTGTGCCCTCTTGGTCAGCAAACATCACACAAATCTGCCTCTTTGTCAGGTTTAAACATAGTAAACATGCGTCCTGGGGGACAAAATATGCCCAAGTGCCCTTTTTGAAGCTAAAGGATGTGCAAAGATTTTGTCAAAGAGAGCACAATCTTTCTTTCATTGGAGTCCTCCACGTTGGCCCTGGAGGATCGATAACTCTCTACTCTCCTGGATGTTTTGCAGGCAGATGCTGACCAGCCCTCACTCTATCCTCCTGTGAACTTTGTCACTGGATCAGAACTCTAACCATATGTATAACCCATACCCTTTCCCCCTCCCACATGTGTAAGTATTCCAGTTTTTTGTTGTAATAGTTTGTTGCTAATCCCAAACTGTGAAGTAAGTTTCAGGCTGGTTCTGCCTCTGCGGTGAACTTCACAGGAGTTTGATAACCTGAGAGTTCACAGGTGTGCTGAGAGAAAGCAGAACATAAACAAATCAGGCATCAACATACAAATAAAGAATGATATCTGAATAAACAAAGAGAATCACTCACAGAAGGCAGGATCCTGATAAAGAAGTGATTTCCATGTGTCGGCCTGTTGACTGGTTGTTATTTTTGTTGTGCACCGAGCAGAACAGAATTCAGGACTCACTTTAACAAACCGACTTTCAAAGGCTACAGGACGAGAACTCAGACTCTGTTCAACTCTTCACCAGGTTTGGACCAACAGTCTTTCTTTATAAAGCTTTTATTCTACAGTTTATGGACTTAAAAGTGAATTAATGACTTTGATTGAATTTGATTGATGGTCACCAATTTTCCAAAACATCTGGGTTTTCTCAGCTTGTTCAACAGACCATTAATATTTATAACAAGTAACTGCACTGAACTGAACTACTGGTATTATTCTAATGCATCAAACTCAAAATCAAAGTTACGAGATAAGAAGTTAAAGTTAATGGGTAGAAAGCTAAAATTTTGAGACAAAAGGTCAAAATCCTGAGAAAAAAATGAGATAAGTCAAATAGTGACATGAGTTAAAATTTTAAGGTAAAAAAAGTCAAAATTTGGGGATTTTATTGTCAAAGTTATGAGAAGCATAGTCAACATTTTAGATAAATTCAACATCATAGGACAAAAATGTCAAAGTAACGAGATAAGTCAAATAATGCCTTCAGTTAAATTCTCGAGAAAATGTCAAAATAATGAGATGCAAAGTGAAATAACGACATAAGGTAAAATTTTGAGGTACATTTTTGAATAGAAAGTCGAAACTTTTGGATTATATTTTCAAAGTCTTAAGACACAAAGTCAACATTTTTAAACATGGTCAAAATTATAACAAAAAAAAAAAATCAAAACGATGAGATAAAACATCAAATAAAACCATAAGTTAAGTTCTTTAGATAAAATTTTGAAATTAAAAAGTCAAAACTTTGGGATTATATATTGTCAAAGTTGAGGAAAACAAAGATAACATTTTTAGATAAAGTCAAAATTATATGAAAAAAGTCAAAACTAAGTAAAAAGTCAAAATTCTAAAATGATAAAGTCAAAACTTTTAAGTGTTGAAGCCAATATCTTTAGATAATGAAGTCAATGTTCTGAGATTAAAAGGTAAAGATAATAAGGTTAAAGTTTAAAATTCTAAGATAAGGACTAGAATTTTTTTTTCTTAATCTAGAATTACGACTTATGGGCAAAAAAAAAAAAAATTACAGTTAGAACCAGAGGTTTTAATTTGTTTTGTCATTGATTGATATTTTATCTAAAGTTTTGACTTCATATGGGCCAAAAAAAAAAACCTGTACAAAACCAGATTAACATTTTTAGATTTCTGACTGTTAGAAATTTGCTTCTATACATAATTAATGTATGCATTATTTAAATTTGCCACTTAAAACAGAGTGTTTTAAATAGATATATTGGTAATGAAGCTACTTTGTTGTCTTTGAGGATCTTTGGGTATTTTTGTTGTATCTAAATTGTTTGCCTAACTTTTGCTTTTTGATTTCTTTTTTTCAGCTTATGGTCACTTTAAATTTTAAAGCATGATAAAAAAAAGTATACAAAAATGTTGTAATCTTTCCCTGATGTGTTTCTTCTTCTTCTTTACAGTGACAAAATGAACACCACCAGTGCAGACAACAGCTCATTCAGCCTTCATGAGTCTTTGAATATTACTTTACTACGAATTAATATTCTCACAGCATCCATATCCATAAACATGATTCTTAGTCTTCCTCTGAACGGTTTGGTCTTGTGGCTGATATTGAAATCTTCCAAAGAGTCCATCGCCTCTGATTTCTTTTCTCTCAACCTGGCTGTGTCTGAGCTTCTTATCTGTTTATCTAGTTTGTGGTTTTTTATATTTGTTGGGTTAAACTCATATGAAGCTTTAGGAGGCTTCAGGTTTTCTCTCGGCCTCTTCTTCACAGCTCGTCCTCTTTTCCAGTGTTGTATCTGTGTGGAGTATTACGCCGGAGTGATCCACCCTGTTTTATACCTAAAGTTTAAACCTTTAAGATACAGATTCACCTGTTGTTGTGTCATGTGGATGATCATTTTGTCGTCCTGCGTAATAAACCTGTTCAGCTTTTTAGATTTTTCGTATCTCTACGCCTTTTTCTCACAGACTGTGTTGATGCTGTGTGTGATGTTGTTCTGCAGCCTCTCAGTCCTCAGAGCTCTCAAACATCCTTCACCAGGAGATAAAGACAAGAGGAAGAAGAAGAAGACGAGCAACAAGATGAAGAGAAAAGCCTTTAAGATAATTTCTCTGATTATGACTTACATGACTATGAATTTCTCTTTGTTCATTGTTGTGATTCCTCTGCAGTGCTGCCTTGAGGACGGATTGTTTAAGCATTTTTTTGGCATTTTCTCAACTTTTGCTCTGAGCACTGGGTTCATTCAGCCGCTCCTTTACCTCCACCGCTCTGGAAAACTCCCCTGTTTGAAAAAGATGTAGAAGTCACAATTATTAAATAGACATAAATATACATTTCTCTCCTCCTTTTGTCCAGTCTTTTTTCTATTTCCCCCATTAAATCTCTTTAAAAAACACATTTTTGTCGATGTACATAAAAGAAGATATCTCAGTGAGTTTGATTCTTAAAATGCTGCTTTTATTCCGTTTTCCTTTTTTTTTTCACTTTTAACTATTTTTGCTGGCAGTGTCAATGACGGGATCTTAAATCTTTATATGTTGATGTTTCAATTGTTTTCTTTTTTCTTTTTTTTTTAATTCTAAACAACTCATGAAACACATTTTGCATCATGCCAAATGCAATTAAATGTCAGCTGTAAAAGTTGTTGAGTTTTTGCAGATTGTTCAGAGCTTTAGCTTTATAAAGTTGCCTATGCACAGTCCAAATCTTTGTGAAACGTTACCAGATGAATTAAGATTTATTTCAAGCACTTGACAGAAACTGTAGCTGTAAACGATTAGAACATGACTCATTTAAGTGACAAAACTAACGGGGCCGCTTGGAAATAGACAGCAGGCCACAATTGGCCCCCGGGCCATAGTTTGGACATCCCTGCATTAAGACATTAATTCAAGTTTGTAGCTATAGATTCTTGAGTTGTTGTTTTTTTTTTGCTCCTTAAGTTCTGAATAAACTTCTGTAAACTTCATCAATGTCTCAGCACTTTTTATCCCTTTTATAGTATTTTCTCATACGTCATCCGTACAGGATTTATCATGCTACTCCAGTTCACTGCCAGAAACATATTTTTTTCAGTAGATTTCTCTGTGTAAAGACAGCAAGTTTGATGCTGAATAAAACTGGATTTTTTGAGGGGCTGTATTATTTTATAGTTTTGTTGATTTTGAGTGTTCAACCCAAATGTTGGAAAACACATACTAAAGTTCCCTCTTTGCAGATGAAATGTGCACTAAAATGTTCTCTTGGGCACCAAAACAAATTCCGAAGCGCCCTCCTGGTTGGCGACCCACACAATTATTCCCTTTTGTCTGGTTAAAACACAACAAACTGACCTCTAGGGCAGTGGTTCCCAAAGTGGGGGTCTGGACCCTTTGGGGGGTCGCGAGACATTGATAGGGCGTCGCGGAATGTGTCCCAAAATCAAAAACTATAAACAATTCCATATTTTATCCATTATTTTAAGAATCAAAGCAAAAAATAGGGGTGAAAGATAATATAAATTATGCAAACAGAAAATGTTTTATCTGTTTTTCACATTTCTTTGTTGAAGTTTGATTCAGTGAAACACAGCACAGTGCACATTAGTCTGTAAATTTTCTACTGATTAGTTAAATGAAGTATCATTGTTATTTGTTAGTTTTTGTATGTTTTTGGATTGGTCCATTAGTGTCGTACCACAGCAGGGGTCGCCAGTCTCTAACGCTGCCATTTTCGGGGTCACGGGCGGAAAAGTTTGGGAACACCTGCTTTAGGGAGCTAAAACACCTATAAGTCCCCACATAGGATCCAAAACAGAAATGCACGTAAAACAGAAATGTAAATAAACACAAAAGGATCTACTTCTTTTTTTATCATTTTTAAATGGTTGTCTTTTAAATGAGCTTGTCAAAGACAAATTTCTGTCACTTGTGATGGACAATAAGGTTTCTATTCTGTTCTGTTCTATTCTCAATATGTTCTAAAATGTCCTCCTTGGTACCAGACTTGCAACAAAATGCCTTTTTGAGAGTCAAAAAACATGCAACAGTTCCCTCTTGGTCAGCAAACCACACAAATCTGCCCCTTTGTCAGGTTAAAACTTAGCAAACATGCTTCCTGGGGGCCAAAATTTGCCAAAGTGCCCTTTTTGAAGCCAAAAGATGTGCAAAGACAAGATATCATCAAAGAGAGCACAACCATATGGGAACTCTTGGGAAATTGCAGAGTCTGCCTCACCCAAAATATCTAAATCTTTCTTTCATTGGAGTCCTCCACGTTGGCCCTGGATGATTGATAACTCTCTACTCTCCTGGATGTTTTGCAGACAGATGCTTACCAGCCCTCACTCTATCCTCCTGTGAACTTTGTCACTGGATCAGAACTCTAACCATATGTATAACCCATACCCTTTCCCCCTCCCACATATGTAAGTATTCCAGTTTTTTGTTGTAATAGTTTGTTCCAAATCCCAAACTGTGAAGTAAGTTTCAGGCTGGTTCTGCCTCTGCGGTGAACTTCACAGGAGTTTGATAACCTGAGAGTTCACAGGTGTGCTGAGAGAAACCAGAACATAAACAAAGCAGGCATAAACATACAAATAAAGAATGATATCTGAATAAATGAAGAGAATCTCTCACTGACTGGTTGTTATTTTTGTTGTGCAGGTTGTTCAGGTGAGCACCTAAAAGTTTCAGGTGAGCATGTGAAAGTTTTAAGTGCGCAAGTGAATTTTTTTTTTTTTTTACCTTTTCTTGTCCCTTTAAGGGCGCCGTACACGACCCCATGTATGAGAAGTAAACTTCCTTCAACCTTTAATTCTTCTAGGTCCTACTTGGACATCTAGTCCATTAACATGCAGGGAACACCTCAAAGCACATTTCAGAACTCCTGGCACCTGGATTTTCATATTCCACTCTTGACTGATTGTTATTATTGTGGTAAATTTGGTTATGCAAAGATTAAACTCTAAATCACAGGGTTACATGTGTGAGTGTGTGGAGTCAGTTCTGCTTCAGAGCTGCAACAGAACTCAAGATCCTCAGCACCAGGTTTGAACTGAACTGTATTCATAAAGTTGATATAATTTTTGAACAGTAAATGTATCTAATTCCGTGTTTTTTTCTTCTTTACAGATACAATATGAACACCACCAGTGCGGAGGATCCTTATAAACACTATGTCACTTGGTCTCACGTGTCCACGCCGATCAACCTGATCCTCAGTCTCCCTCTCAACACTTATGTCATGTGGCTGATTTTAAAAGCTCCCAGAGAAACTATGGTTTCAGACTTCTTTTCTCTCAACCTGGCGATATCAGAGACACTTTTTTCTTCATCTAACATTTGGCTTCTTCTTTTTTCAATTTTCGAATTAGAGCCATATATAAAGGGTTACATGTTTTCATTCGCTCTTTTGATAACAGCTCGTCCTCTCTTCCAGTGCTGCATCTGCATCGAATACTACGCCGGAGTGGTTCATCCTGTTTTATATCTGAGGTTTAAACACTTAAGATACAAACTCACCTGCTGCTGTATCTTGTGGCTGTTTATTGCATTATCTTGTACTTACAACCTGCTCACCTTTCATAATGATTTGTATGCGTATGCGTATTTTGCTCAGAGTATGTTGATGCTCAGTGTGATGTTGTTCTGCAGCCTCTCAGTCCTCAGAGCTCTCAAACGTCCTTCACCTGGAGATAACAAGGGGAAGAAGAAGAAGAGCAACAAGATGAAGAGAAAGGCCTTTAAAATCATTTTGCTAATTATGATTTTCATGACTATTAATTTCTTTTTTTTTGTCACTGCAATTCCTCTGCAGTGCTGCATGGTCAAAACGAAGTTTGAGCTTGCTTTTTCTATTTTGACAGCCATAGCGATAACCACCGGGTTCTTTCAGCCGCTCCTTTACCTCCACCGCTCGGAAAAACTCCCCTGTTTGAAAAAGATTTAGACCGCAAATGTTTGATGTGACATGATTTGCTGAAAAATTGGTGTGATGGTTAATCTCGTGTTTGAATATTTAAATAACAGCATGAGTTCCCAGGAATTGAGAATTGTGCTTTTCTTGTTGTCTTTGCTTCTAAAATAAACTTCTTTAACTAAATGATGCATCCTTTTTTTGTCTTTTTTTGGTTTACAAAAATCCTGCTGGATGAAGCAAAAGTTTTTAACCATCTTCAGGAGTCAATTGGCGCTGTTTCATGGTCTAGTCAACAAAAATTAGGTACAAAAAGAGCTTTACCGGAAAGCTCAGTCCTTCACAAGCAAGGATGGGGTCAGGTTCCTCACTTAGTCAACAACTGCGTGAGGTGAGCAGATAGTCAACCAGTCTAGGGACAATGTTTCTCAATGTACAATTACAAGACAATCAGGGATTTTCATCTTCTACAGAATCTGCAGCAAGGCCCAAAACCAGCACTGAATGGCCGTGACCTTTGACCCCTCAGGCGGCGCTGCATTAAAAACCCACATCATTGTGTAAAGGATATTAGCACATGGGCTCAGGAACACTTCAGAAAACCATTGTCAGTTGACACAGTTCATCACTACATCTACAAGTGACAGTTCAAACTCTACCATGCAAAGACAAAGTCAGACATCAACAACACACACAAACGCCGCCGCTGCCGGCTTCTCTGGGCCCGAGCTCATCTGAGATGGACTGAGGCAAAGTGGAAAAGTCTGCTGTGGTCTGACGAGTCCACATTTTAAACTGTTTTGGCATCATGGGTAACTGTCCCAGTATCAGTGAAGGCAGCATTAATGCTGAAAGGTACAAACAGGTTTTGGAGCAACATCTGCTGCCATCCAAGACACTTTGTCTTTTTCAGGGACGTCCCTGATTATTTCAGCAAGACAATGAAACCAAGATACATTCTGCTCCTGTTACAACAGCGTGACTCCGTAGTAGAAGAGTGCAGCTACTAGACTGACCTGCCACCCATTGAAAATGTGTGGAACATTATGAAGCACAAAATACAACAACACAGACTCTGAGACTGTTGATCAACTGAAGTTGTTCATCAACAAGAATGTGAAAGAATTCCAGCTCCAAAGCTTCAACAATTATTATCCTCAGTTCACAAACGCTTACTGAGTGCTGTTAATGAGAAAGGTAATGTCGCACAGCGGGAAACATGAACCCGTCCCAGCTTTTTAGAAACTAATGCAGGCTTCACATTCAAAATGGGTCAATATTTGCAAAAGAAAACATAAAGTTTTTCACTTTGAACAATAAATATCTTGTCTTTTTTTTGTATTCAATGATAATATTTTTGATTTAAACAAGCCGTCCTGCAATCCGGACACAGTACAGTGAACTCTTGATGTAGGGGGCGGCTGTAAAGTGCAAGCATCAACCTGAATGTGTGTCGTTCTCATTTTAATGCTCTCCTGTTGGTTGGACTTCAACCATCAGCACAAAAAGATATTTTCTGATTGCATTTGGGGATTAGATCTTACTTGTGCACTCTTAGACGATTTCAAAAAAGGATTTCACTTTCATCTCGGAAGACTTGCAGACTTACCCCAACACAGTTTCAGTTTAACTCTTCTTGAGCTTGAGCAGAATATTTGGGAGAACCAGGACACCACACATCGTTTGTATCTATTCTACATTTAAGAGAGGGTCTAATGATATTCTCTGTTTTATTCTTTATTAAATATCACATGTCAGAAGAGCAGGATGTTTCAAAAAAGAGCACAATTTAAATTGGAGAGAGTTTTTCCCACGCTCTTCAGTCTGTAGACGACCTCACAGGGAAGACTCTTCTGCTCCCATCTCCTCTCGACCCTCGTGACTTTAAAGACCTCGTACGGTGGGATCAAGGCTTCTCTCTCCGCCTCTCCCAGCTTCGAGTACAGCGAGACATCCGCCCCGAAACACGTGACGATCTCGAAGCACGACTTGTCGCCGAATCTCCCCGAGCTGGGGTACCAACCCATGGAGCTGGAGGTGAAGGAGCCGAATCGAACCGGCTTGTTCAGAACATCTTGGCTGAAGTAGCTGTTTGCTCGTCTGTAGCTTTTCACACACTTTTCCTCTTCAGGTTTTCGAGCGTTGAGGGTTTGAAGTGCGTCAGTGAGGAAAAAGTGCAGCGAGTGGTACCTGAATGTCGTCTTGTACTCAGATTTCTGAGCTCTCACTGCGTTGTTAAAGTCGACGTACACCCTTGGTTTATCGAGGCTGTAAACGTAAATCGCCATGATCTGTTCTTTCCCCAGAGAGGAGGACGGTCTCTTCCCTTTGTGGCGCTTCCACTTTTTGTTGTAGTATTTCTCAGCTTCACTCCAGGCCAGGGTGAAGTTTTTGTCTTTGTTCTTCTCATTTACCAGGTACTCCTTCTTCACTCTGTACTCCATCTTTTCTTTGCAGCCACTGTACATGTCATCAACGGCGTTTGGAGCCATATCTAGAGGAATCTGACTGCTGGACCCAAGAGCTATAGAAATCTGAAAAAAGAAACATGAAATCAAAACTTTGCCTCAAGATTCATGTTGTTTCTGTTAACGTGAATGATTTGAAAGTTTTATTTTTCAAAAATTTAGTTAAGAGAGACAGGCTGAGCGGTTACAAAGTGGCTTGCAAAGTTTGTCCACCTCCTGCGTTTTGCCTTTGTTTGTAGGCTTGAATAATCTTTTTCCAGAGACATGGATCAATGAAAAGTGATGTTTAGAGCGGGGATTCCCAACTTGTGGCCCATGGCCCCCCGGTGGGCCACAAGGGTATTGCAAGTGGGCCGCCAAATTATTTCCAAAATACCATTTTTTGGGAGGGTAATTATATAAAGATGGAAATGTAAAGAATTTTTCAAATGTTAAAAAACTCAGTTATGTTTAAAAAGCCATAAAAAAATGTCCAAAAATTCACATCATATAGCAGGAGTGTCCAAACTTTTATCCAAAAGGGCCGTATTGTGTACTGTGAAAGTGACCGAAGGCCGATGGATATGTTCATTAAAAGTGAAAGTAATAAACAAGTGCTCAATTTGAAAACTTTTTTTTTATTATTTGTAGTTTCTGTAAAAAACAAACAAACAAAGAACCAAACAAAAAACTGTCTCCTAGTTTAGTCAAACATGCCAGTGTTATCATTACAGACCTATGAGATAAAACCAAACCCTGGAAACGTGTCATTTTTTTATGGCAGGTTCAGGATCTGGAATTTATCACATTTGTTTATGAGACAGTTGTACGAACATCCTACATTCTGAACCATGTTATGCATCAACTTTTATCTTTTAATCACCATTTCATAACTTTAATTCAGTCTTTTGTCCTCTCATGCTTTTTTTATTTGAAGTGGCCTATGCATTTTTTTTAATTTTTGTGAGATGTTACCAGATATATTTAGTTTTTTTTTTTCAAGCTCTTGACAGAAACTGTAAATGGTAACAATTAGAACATGATTAATGTAAGTTGCAAAATTAATACATATTAAAATACAAGCTGGGGGCTGCATGAAAATACACAGTGGGCCACAATTGGCCTTAGTTTGGACTTCACTGTTATATAGAATTATATAGCCTCGGTGTTTATGGGTCAGAGGTGGGCTGCAAAAATTTTCAAGACTTAAAAGTGGATATTGAGTTGGAAAAGGTTGAGAACCACTGGTTTGGAGACGTTTCCAGATCAAGCACAATGCATTTAATGAAGATAATCCACCTTGGAAATAAGGGAAATGGGTGATTTCTACAGGAAGCAACGCAAACTTCAACAAAGCTACTGTTTACGAGGACATTAAATGACAACTGCTCCAAGTTTTATGGTAGCTCATGAATATATACAACGTGGAAAAGAGGATGTGAAATAAACAAAATTTTGGCGATTAGAGGATCCAAACTTAGAGCTGAAAAACAAACAGAGAGCCTGCTCTGACTGGAGACAAAGCTGAACAAAGCGCAGATCTGGACCCTGAAAGTGATAAATAAAGCGCCTTATTTGATATTGATTATAAAAAAACTATGAGATTGTCCAAATTGAGACAATATGAGACATAAATCATCTCAAGTAACACATCACCAACGCGAGCTTAACTAACTGTGCCAATGCAAGTTTGTCAACAGTGTACAGCATATATAAATATATTTTTTTGAAGCATTGGTAATCATACAGAGCACATTATAGAAATAAAAACAGTTACCCTACATAAAGTGTTAATTTTTCCTGTGTATGTAAACCTATGGCCTACCCTGTATTTGTAACGTGATTGGGCATCAACAGGCTGCATAAACTTAATTGAAAGGCTCAAATATATTACATAACCTTGGAATATGGATATTGTGCAGGTGCTTGTCGTATTCTATACTGAAATTATTTGATATACTACCCTACTGTTGTGATCTCTGAAGTCTGTAAAATTTTTAAGAGTATTTTTGGGATACTTCCCTTTGTACATAAGTGAAATTTCATAGTCACTTTTGACCAGGAACCAAAATAATTCAGAAATGTTTATTAGAACTTGAATTCAGCATATTTAAGCTCAGATCAATTAGGCAATAAATAGAGGTTCAAAATTTGGGAACACAAAGATGTGTAAAATACAACAAACACAACATAGAGGTTGAGATTCATGCCTTAGGTAACTTTCACCTGGCGTTCTTACCTGTAATAATGCAACAAAGGCTCCAAATGTGATCAACGGCTTCTCCAGTGATGTCATCATTGTGTTGAAACCTGCACATAAAGGTGTGTGTTTAGTACACAGCTTGTATTACTCTGTTTCTTTAATGGTCAATAAATAAATGAGTCAGTCAGTCAGAGCTGCTGGGCCTTGATGTTTTTTCACAAAATCAAACATGGCCCTCTTTAAAACTGTAGTTACCCCCTCTTTAAGCTGAGCAGCTAACATGAGAAACAAACAGAGGAACAACAGAAACTCACCACGCTTCAGTTCTCACGTGTTGTTCAGTTGAGCTCCTCTTGTTTTTCTCCAGCTGCAGAGGATTTTAATCAGAGGAGGATCTTCATGTGGAGTTCAGCTCAGCTCTCAGACTATTTCCTGTTTTTTTAAAGGATCCATCACAATGAGTGCTGTTCAAAACCCCTGAATGTGCAGTTCTAAGACCCTCGATCTACTCGGATCATCTTTCAATTAAGTTTCTCTTGACAAAGACAAAAACTATTTCTATCAAGACAGAAACTTTGCAACATAAACAAAATTTTCCTGAATCAGCTTGTAGCTGTTTAGAAACTTGAGAAACTTTGCTCTGAAACTAATAAATGAAAAAAATAGACTATATAAACTAACTCTTTGCATAAATGGAGAAATTGTCAGTTGAATTCACTTGTCACAGGACTTTTCAAGACATTAGACCTTTGAAAGAGCAAAAAAATAAGAACAATGTTCGAACTTTGCAGCTATAAAGAGTCCAAACACAGAAATTCATGTTTTGTTTTATTATTTTAATTCTTAAAAAGTAAAAAAAAAGGCAAAATATTTTTTCAACAAATATACATTTCTGTTTACCATCCATCATTCTATTATCCACTCATATATCATCCATCCAACCATCTATCCATCTATCTCTAACCTTCGTTTGTTGTCTGTTCATCATTCATGAGTCCATCATTCACTCATCCATTGGTAGATCCATTCATCACTCCATCAATTCTTCCACTTTCTATCAACCCATCAGTTCAACCATCAAATCATCCATCCACCATTTCTGGGTGGGTGGTCGTTATCTGGGCGTGGTTCTCCATAATAAACTGTGTTTTCAACCCCATGTTGATGTTACCTCCAAAAAGGTTCAGCAAAGACTATTCTTTCTGCATTTACTTGTATGTTACTCTCCATTTTTGGTGTGAACTCTAGACCAGTGGTTCCCAACCTTTTCCAACTCGGGGCCCACTTTCAAGTCTCACAAATTTTCACGACCCACCTCCAACCAAATAAGTATGGAGGCTGTATAATGCCTTGTTAGAGCAAGATTTGGAACAAATATCCAAAATTTGAGAAAAAAAGGAATAAAACCCAAAATGTAATAAGTGGTCAATAATGCAACAGATGCCGCGCCCAAAATGTAATAACCATTTTCCCACAATGTAACAACTTATCAAATTTTGGGTTGGTGATTACATTTTTGGGTAATACATCACATGCTTTATTACATTTTGGGTTTCACTTCATTTTTTTAAAATTACATTTCAGGGCTTTGTTAAATTTGTGGTCATGCTATATATCAGGCTTCAATGTGCCTTCTTAAAAGATTTTTCTTATATACGAAACATGTTTGAACATGTTTAATGTCCTTATAAACGTAACTGAGATTATACATTTTCAATTTATTCTGTATATTTGTATCTTTGAATAACAACCCTCCACTGAAAATGATTTGGGGGCCCAGTTGCAATATCTTAGCGGCCCACCTTGGGGCCACGGCCCACAGGTTGGGAATCATTGCTCTAGACTGAACATGGTTAATACTATTGTATATGCATTTTGTTTCTTACTGTGTCTATTATTAGGCATTGTGTTGTGTATTATTTCTGTATTTTAGACTTTTAATTGGGTCTTACTGTCATTACCTGGGTTTCCATTACAGTTTTTTGCAAAATAAAAGCGATATTCCTAAAATTTCAACAAAGTATGTTTGCGCTTTGAACGTGTTCCCATTGAAGGTTGTTTTAGGCAGGAGCGCCGTAACTCTCATCAAATATCATCCCGCGAGATTTCACTGCTGGAAGATGGAAGATCAGTTTTTATCTCCTTATAACACTCTGCATTCCTCCGTTGTTTGCTGTCCAGTATGGCCGTCATGTTTTTCTTGAAAATAATTGCGAGAAAAGTCTCCGTCTCCTCCTCTGTCCAAACGTAGCGCATTAAAGAACATTAAAGAATAAGATTCGACACATCATTGGCAGAAAATATGTAGGTAATGAAAACAGCCAGTTCATTTGGACGAGTACATACATGTTAACCAGGAAGAGACTTTCTTACTACCTGCCAGTTCTGAAAGTGACAGATCAGAATTGTGAGTTACTTTTCATTTACAGTGCACAATAATATTTCATTTACAACCTCCTTCAGTATCTTCAACCCGGAGTGAAAGACAAACAGGTGAGTGTGACAGAGAACTAGTTCCTGATTAAAACTCTCAAAACTCCTAAAATAAGGATCCAGATGAGCAGGCCAATCAGCACCGCAGCCACAAAACCTTTCTGCCTGAGTCTGATCAGGACCACAGAGATGAGGATCAGCAGGACTCCACACGCAGACGTCATCCAGACTCTGCCGCTCATGTGCCAACCGGAGAAATCTCCCCCGAAATAATTCACCAGCTGCCTCTCGTTTAGTTTGCAGTTCAAATCCGTCTTTGGCGTCTTGGTGCTCTGCAGTTTGTAGACCACGGAGCACCAGGGATCATCAGTGAGGACGTGAGTGATGAGGAAAACCTCGTACGGAGGAATCAGAACCTGACCCGTCTTTCTTATGGCGGAGTATTGAGTTATATCAGCGCTGAAACACGACTCGATCTCGAAACACGACACGTTACCGTTAAATCTCATGGACTGTTTGCTCATGGCCGCCCAGGTGAAAGCACCAAAACGCATGTTCTTGTTCACGACGTCGCGTTCATAGTGAGTCTGTGTCCTGAGATACGCCGTTCTGCACGTTGTCTTATTCTGACGCAGCACTTCGATGGCGTTAGCTAAGTAGAAGTACAAATAATGAAACCTGAAGCCGTAAGTGTTGTACTTGTGTTTCCCCGTCTGCACGGCTCTGTTGAATTCCTTCTGGATGT